>JAVLUZ010000340.1:2973885-3205111 GCA_036768485.1 Mermis nigrescens
ACATATATTTCCCATAATCTCAATTGTAAAGAACACTTAAATCAAATAATTAAAGAAGCTGTTTCTCGTTGTTTTCTATACACAAAGCTTTTCTTTCTCGTGATAAAGATAGTTTAGTTAGGGCCTATACTACTTATGTAAGACCCATGTTTTAGTTTTCTGTTTCTGTATGGAATCCATATTATGCAACGTCTTGAAAATGTTCAACGTAAATTTACTAAACGTCTTTTTTGCTTTTCATAGCAATTTATCCTATCTTGAACGCCGGAAGCTTCTTAACCTACCTTATTCTAAACTTCGTCGTCTTCACATATGTCTATAGTCTGTTTCATTTATCCGAGAGCTTTTTCAATACATGTTCTCGGAGGTTACAGTAACCCCTTATTTCTTATTTACTGTAAGTCGCTAGATCTCACTTTAGCTACGTAGCAAAGAAGGTTTTTTCAATAACATTTTTGTGGCATGATTTATTCTCGTCTTCCAGCAGATCAATTAACTTACTGATAAAAATCTCTTATTCATCTTATCCTAAATCGACACTTTAAACACAATCGACTAAGATGTTAAGAAACTCTGCGAACTCCCGCATAGCTCAGTGGTAAAACCTCTTGCTTGTAGTCGAAGCAACCCGGGTACGATTCCAGCCGATAGCTTTTTGTTTAGCGCACTTACTGTAGTATGTCGCAGCACTGATTAAATGCCTAAATCAAATTTATTTGGGCGTATGAGTGCATTAAAAATGGAAGAATTCTAGCCACTCGCCCTCACTGAGCTGATCTGCCGAAGTACAGTAATTTGTCTTGCTTAGCTTACTGTAGCCCTTAAAAGAATTGACTAAAAAGCTCTCGAATAAATGAAACAGACTATACATCTCATGTATCAAATTATTAACGGTTTATCTTGTGCTGATGCAAATGAATTTTTCATTTTTAGTTCCGGCATAAACCGATCTGAAACCGTCGTAAACTTACGTTACCAGTTGTCCGTTCCAATGCTCCCCTCAACGATTTTTCCCAGCGCTACCTGAATGTTTGGAATTCCTTACCTGATCAAGTAGCCGCTTCTCCTAACCATACGTGGGCAGCAAGAAAATTCTGGGGGGTGCAAGATTTTTTGAAGGTCAAAAAATGGCCTTAAAAATGGTGGTATGGCGGTAAAAACACCATTTTTCGACGTTTCACATCAAGCACTATCCATTGGCATCAAAAAATTGCGAAAAAACGGAAAAATTTTTAAAAATTGAATTCTGGGGGTATTTTGATTTCTGGGTGGGTGTATTTTGGTTTCTGGGGGGAATGGGTGCATACCCCCTCCCGAACTCCCCCATGCCCAGGTGTGCTCCTAACTTTTGTTCATTCAAAAAAGAGCTCCTAAACATTGATTTTACAATTTTGTTGTTGGGGCATACCTAGTTGTATCACTTCTGTGATCTGTATGTCCTTTTGTTCAGTCGCTGTTTTGTCATGCATTTGTGTTTGATCAAATTTCGTGTATTTTTCTGGACAATAATCATTTTCTTGTCTTGTCTTCTTGTCTTATAAAGGGCAACTGCTGAACTAATGCCAGTCAACTATAGTCTGTTCCATTCCGAATGGCCCATTTTTCGCTAGAGTCATTACTGAAATTGATTTTTATTGCACAAATGCATCTACAATTATGATGTCGTAACAGTCGGTGTACAAATATAGCAAACTGCTGCAACAACCTGACCCGTGAAATATTCTGCTACAGTAATACAGCGCAAAAAATGGGCCGTTTTGAATGGAACGGATTAAGGAAAATTATTTCTCTCTCAACGAAGAAGTGAAGGCGGTATCTTGAATGTTTGAAAAATTATCGCACAATGAAGAGTGTTTTGTTTTGCAATTACGACAAATTCTACACTTACTGTTAGAAGGAAAATATAGCACTATTTCTGGGTACTTGTACAGTTAAGTCAAACAATTTTCTTGCGCGAAAGTGGCCGATTTTGGTCATAGTTGACATGCTGATCACAATAAATTATTTTTCTGAAATTAAAACGCATACTTAATGATTTTGATACGAAAATTAGGCGAATTTTATGCAAATATCGGTACTTCTACAAAATGGTAGGTAGGTACAACAACAACAACAAAGGATTTATTGCCAGGGGAAAGGTAAAATCCGGAAATGGAAATGGAAAATGGGTAAAAGCCAGAAGTGGAAAATGGAAATGGAAAATGGAAAAATGGGTAAAAGCCGTAAAATGGAAAATGGAAAATGGAAAATGGAAGTGGAAAATTTTCCATTTCCTTTATTTTCAACGGATAATGGTTTATTTTCAAAATTTTCGGTCGTTAATGTCAAACCTATGTCGTTTCTCACCAAATTTATTTATTTTTGAAGGAATTTTGAAAGCGTAACTAAAAATGGAAAAGTCTACAAAAAACGGAAAAAAACGAAAAATTGTTCATTTCTTCGTCTTTTCACTCAAACTTCTCCTCTTTTGAAAAATTTGACCTTCCAGGTCCGAAAAAATCGTTATCTACTTTGACTACGACGATTTCGTCGCAGATGGAAAATCGCCGGAAAATGAAAAAATGGGGTAAAACCCAGAAATGTAAAACGGAAAATGGAAAATGGAAAATTTTCCATTTTCTCTATTTTGAACGGAAAATGGTTAATTTTCAAAATTTTCGGTCGTAAAGCAAGACGTGAAAAGTAATGAGAGAGTTCAAAGATACTTTACTAGAAGGGTCTTAAATTTTCCCGACTTGAGCTATAGTGAACGATTAGATTTTCTTAAATTAGACTCACTTCAGTTACGTCGTGTCCGTCATGATCTATCGATGGCCTATAAAATTTACCATGGTCTTAAAGACATCGATTTCAACGAGTTGTTCTTGGTGTGTAATGGCATCACTCGATCAGTTAGGTAACTCGGTAAAGCTGAAAATACCTAAATCTCACTTAAATTTGAAAATGTATTGTTTTGCAAATAGACTCCCTCCTCTTTGGAATAATTTGCCAGAAGAAGTTGTAAATGCCCCAAACTTTCCCTCCTTCAGCAGTCGTTTAGAGAAAATGAGTTCTACCTTAGACTATACGTAAGTGCAAACCGCCTTTATAGTCCTTGCGCAGGTTTTTCGATATTATATTTCATTGCATTGACGACATTTCAGTGTATTTACTCTGATTCTTTTTTTTTCAATTTGACTAAATTTGTATTGTTTTAATTCCGTCTCTGTCGCAATAAACTATTTCATTTCATTTGTAAATGTCGAAATCATGTCAATTCTCACCAAATTTCTTTATTTTTGGAGAAATTTTAAAAGCGCAACTGAAAATTGAAAAAATTCAACAAAAATGGAATGAACAATTTTCCGTTTTTTCCATTTTTGTATACTTTCCATTTTTAGTTACGCTTTCGAAATTTTTTCAAAAATAGAGAAATTTGGTGAAAAACGACATGAGTTTGACATTTACGACCGAAAATTTTGAAAATTAACCATTTTCCATTGAAAGTAAATAAAATAGAAAATTTGCCATCTTCCATTTTCCATTTCCGGGTATTAACCCTATTTTTCCATTTTTCCGGCGATCTTCCATTTTCTGCGACTAAATCGTTGTAGTCGAAGTAGATAACGATTTTTTGGATCTGGAAGGTCAATTTTTTCAAAAAAAGGAGAATTTTGAGTGAAAAGACGAAGAAATGAACAATTTTCAGTTTTTTTCATTTTTTGTAGACTTTTCCATTTTTAGTTACGCCTTCGAAATTTCTTCAAAAATAGGGAAATTCGGTGAAAAACGACATGAGTTTGACATTTAAGACTGAAAATTTTGAAAATGAACCATTTTCCGTCGAAAATAAAGGCAATGAAAAATTTTCCATTCTCCATTTTCCATTTCCAGAATTTACCCTATTTTTCCATTTTCCGGCGATTTTCCATCTGCGACGAAATCGTTGTAGTCGGAGTGGATAACGATTTTTTCGGATCTGGAAGGTCAATTTTTTCAAAAGAGGAGAATTTTGAGTGAAAAGACGAAGAAATGAACAATTTTCAGTTTTTTCCATTTTTTGTTGACTTTTTCCATTTTTAGTCGCACTTTCGAAATTTCTTCAAAAATAAACGAATTTGATGAAAAACAACATAAATTCCACATTCACAACCGAAAATTTTGAAAATTAACCATTTCCCATTGAAAATGAACTATTTCCCATTGAAAATGAAGGAAATGGAAAATTTTCCATTTTCCATCTTCCATTTTTCATTTCCAGCTTTTACCCACTTTTCCATTTTCCGCTTTCCATTTTCCGGCTTTTACCCATTTTTCCATTTTCCATTTCCATTTTCTATTTCCGGCTTTTACCCATTTTCCATTTTCCATTTCCATTTCCATTTCCGGATTTTACCCACGCCCCACGCAGTCACAAAGTGACTAACTTACTTGTGCCCCTTTAACAAAAAAAGCTAAATCGAAAGTACCTACTGAGTTTGCGCTTAAAAATTTCCAAGCTAGGTGAATTTACAAGATCGTACGGAAGCGAATTCCACAGATTAACATTTTTATGACTGAAATTACTTGAGAATATCGGAATGAGCTATAGGAACAACAAGCTTAAAATTACTAACAGCGAGTATAATTGTTGTAGAAAGCAAAAAATTCTTCACAAAGAAAATGGGACTGTCCAGTAATAATTTGAAAATACAAGCACAACGCAAAATGAATACGGCGTGTTTCAAGACGTTCTAAAGACAGTTTAATTAAACGATCGTTATAAGAAAAACCGCTGGTAAAGCCGAAAATATTTCGCGTAAACCTGCGCTGAACTCTTTCAATGCGATCAATATCTCGAATACGATATGGACTCCAAACAGTAGAGCAATGTTCAAGCAGCAGTCGAACATAGATCTTAAACGCACGAGACAAAATTTCATGATCACGAGGAAAGAATAACTTCAGTATCAGACTAGAGCGCTGAGGAGCTTTTTTAAATTATTTCGTGATGAGCATCCCCGGCCCCGGCCGGGGCAAGGTCAAAAAATGGCCGGGGCCGGGGAAAAATTTAGTGGAATTCGTATTTTGATACAGGCTGTGATACTGGCACTTATTTATCAATGAGCAAGTATTAATTTTGAGAACTGTACTGATTAGACCATATGTATACTTACTTAATCCTCTACTGAAAAAATGTTCAGGAAAATCTGCATGTTTTTGATTCCTCCACTTAACTTATTTAAACTAAATGCTACTTTTAACTCATTCATTCATAGCCATGGCTAAAAGATTTAGAGTTGACAAATACGTTCTATTTCTAGTTGGAAATTGTGCGTTTTCGACAAACTATTTTTACAAAAAACACTTTTACATTCAATTGAATGGGAACCACGGGCTTTAAAACGCGTTTCTTTTGTAATAGTTATTAGGATGGAGGTTAATTATAGGCGAATGTAAACTACGCTACAGAATTGCGTCCGATCCGATAAACTTAATATGTCTCAAATAGTTTCCTAAGGTCCAATGTTGAGGGGGATGAAATCCCAAATTGGAGGACCAGAAAATTAAGTGGTGGACTATTATTAGCCGACTCTATTTTGTTGTACGAGCTTCTTGTGCTTGTACAAAGATCTCCGAAAAGGTCTTTGTATGAGCTAACAAATTTTTGTAGCTATATTATATAAATATATTTTTAAACATTTTTGGTTACTATAATATGGTACAGTAGCGATTTTAGTGTGGTAAAACAGGGTCTTTTGACTTTTGATTGTATATTTTAGCTAATTTCTGGGTTTCTAACGCCAAAAATTACTAAAATTGTCTCAAAACGGCGCAAAGCGCCTAAAAATTTGACATTTTTCCATTCTAAATACAAATTTTGCCCTTTTAAAGATATATAGGACAGACAAGTTTTCAACTCGGAGCGAAGCGCCGAAAATTTTTTCGAATTTACCACCTTTTTACACTTTTTATCTTCTTAAAAATCTTTGTACATGTACAAAGATTGTCCTGAAAAGTCTTTGTACATCGGGAAAAATCTTTGGCGGATACAAAAAAACACTGTTTTGTACATGCAAATTTTTGTATACTTTAATATGGTACAGTAACGATTTCAGTGTGGTAGAACATATTCGACCTTTAGTAGTGTATTTGGCTAATTTTTGGGTTTCTGAATATTTGACATTTTTCCATTTTTCCATTCTAAGCGCAGTGTTGCTTATTACAAGATTTAATTCGCATATTACAATTTTTGTAATATTTCTGATTTTGTAGTACAAGTTGTTTTAGCTTTCTCAGTCGAGTTTTATGTGTGAATTCCATCAAAAGCTCATAAAAATTTCGGCACTTCGCGCCAAACTAATATTATCAACTAAATCTAGGCCGAATTATCACATTTAGAACCACAATTTTTTTGTATTTGGCGAAGATTTTTGCTGATGTACAAAGACGTTTCAGGACCATCTTTGTACATGTACAAAGATTTTTGGAGAAAAAACTGTAAAAAGGTGTAGAATTCCCTATTGCAAATTCTACCATTTTAAAGATTTTCAGGGGGTAAGCGGCTGCAAAAAATGAGCCGCGTACCCCCTTCCCCTGAAAATGGCCGAGAAATATACAAGTGACAGGGGTTTGGGCCACCCCCATCGACGCTTTGAAGCCCCGAACTTCCTTGAAAGTCAGAAAATATTTGATCACCCTCCCCCATTTTTTGGCAAAAACCTGCGCTTTTTTTGCTATTTTTATGTGTTTTTACCATTTTTGATTTAGTCGGTGATAGTTTCTCTATTTACTCTAGCTCACATTCTAAAATAATGTACCACTTCGTGAAATTCTAATAGATAGGTACACTTTTGCCATACTAAAAAATTGAGTTCAAAAAATTCAAAAGGTTTTCACCAAAAATCGTCTGACGGTGACTTGTGTCTCGGACCCTCAGGGAGTTATACCCCTCCCCCTTATGGGAATGTGTGATGTCTCACTTATTACATCCAATACCTATTGCATCCAATCGCTACAGCAGCAGTAGCAGTAGCGAAGATTCAAATGATATAGAGTGTGCTAATAGTAGCGACATGACTTTATTGATGATTCAGACAATGAAACACTGAACTAAATTTGTTTCTTGTGACATAAATAGTAATAAAACTTGATATGAAAAGGCGCACCTAACTTTGCGCTAGCCATTTACTACTGAATGGAGCAGTCGCTCATTATTTCTTTTCCTATGCCCACCCCAAGTATGTGCCATCCAATAATATTTTCCTTGTCTGACCCCGGCTAGCCCCGGCCCCCGGCCCCGGCCCCGGGCCGGGGCTGGGGATTTTCTTTCAGCCCCGGTACCGCCCCGGCCCCGGCCAAAAAAGTCGCCCCGGTCGATCACTAGTGCTGGACAGCAGAATGCCTAAGTCACGGACACAGTCCGAATCAGAAGGCAAAAGTTGATTTCCAATGAAATATTGATATATAGAATTTTTGTGACCCATGTACAGAACTGAGCATTTATCGAAAGATATCTGAAGCTGCCATTCACGCGACCACATTTAAAGCTTATTAAGATCATTTTGAAGTATAGCGTTACAGGAAGACGAATTATACAATTTAACATCATCGGCAAATAAACGTACACAACTATTGATATTATCGCACAAATCATTTATGTAAATCAGAAAAAGAGTTGGCCCTATAACACTCCCTTGCAGGACAACGCCGGATACATTTAAGCTATCTGAAAAGAACTATTAACGACTACGCACTAAGATCGAGAAGATAACAAAGATTTAAGCCAGTTAAATAGGAAACCATGTAAGCCATATGCAGTTTATGAAGTAATTTTGTATGCGAAATTTTGTCAAAAGCTTTTTTGAAATCGATAAAAGGTACGTCAATTATGGATTTTTTTATCGAGACATTTTGCCCATTCGTTTTTACACTTTAGCGATTGGGTTTCACATGATCTACCTTTTAAAAAAACAAATTGAAGGGGAGAAAGCAAATTGTTTTTATTTAAGTACTCAAGAATCTTATTGACGATTATTTCTATGATTTTACAGGCAGAGCAGCACAAAGAAATTGGGCGATAATTTTCAACACAACCAGAATCGCCTTTATTTTCAAAAACAGGAATTACATTTGCTTGACGCCACAATTTTGGAACTGAACCTGATCGAAAATTGTTTCAAAGATAGAATCAGAGGAGAGGAGAACAAGATGAGAGGATAAACTAATGCCTGTATCTCGACCTAAGCGGGAGTGATACTGACCTAAGCGATCATTTTCACACAGAAAATTTTTCGACTTCCTGTACCCCTTTAACTTTACAAGTGCTTTATTTTGTTCGACTTCGTCTCTCGTCTGCGATTCTGAAGATTTGCCCATTCGCATAGGCGTAGCCAGAATTTTCGCCAAGGGGGATTCATATAAAATTTTTTTAATCTGAAAAACCCATAAAAACGGGCGAGGGCCGTGAAATGGCGTGTTTTTTGGGCTTTTCATATCGACTTGTAGCACTTATTTAAGCAGTAAAAAAATTAAGTTTTTCAAATTTTTTTAACCTTTTTGACATAATAAATAATTGGACAAAAACGAGACAAGACTTTTCTGACTTGCGCGCAAAATGCTATTTTTGACTTTCAGTGCAGTAAAAGATAGAAACTCACACATGGGCCTGATGGGGGTTTGGGGGGGTATGCACCCCCCAGAAGTTGAAATACCCCCTCCCCCCAGAAATCAAAATACACCCCCCCAGAATTCAAATTTTAAATTTTTTTTGCTTTTTTAGCGATTTTTTGATGCCATTCGATAGTGTTCAATGAGAAACGTCGAAAAATGGTGTTTTTTCGCCATACGACCACCTTTAAGACCATTTTTTTACCTTTGAAAATTTTTTCACCCCTCCAGAATTTCGGTGCTGCCCACTTATGTAGAAACTGCCAAAAGATAGCAGCAATCGAATTTTTCGATCTTACGCCGCAGAACAGCATCATGCAACCATACTGTTCAGTTCTTGAACATGCCGAAATTCCCCCTCCCGGGGGTTCCATCCCCCCCACTGGCTACGCCAATGCCGATTAGGTTTTACTTTTACTCATGTGGTCTGTTATCGTCGAGTTCAACTGGTACAGTAATGAATTAGTGTTGCGTCTTGTCTGACACTTTAATGAGAGGATGACAGATGGACACTGAACGACGTATAAACTTGCGATTGAAGAAGCTATCAAACGATGTCAAGTGGGATGCGCAGTAAAATCCAAGTGTGTGAAATGAAACTTCATTCACATCAGTTAGACCGGCTGTCTTGTTTAAAATTTCTGGAATTGTGTTATGAATTCTGGGCACTTGCACTTTTTGTGTCCTAAATAATTTTTTCCAAGTTTTTTCAAAAAATTTTAATCGTCCGTATGATTGTGTTCTTGAGTTCATAATTCCCATTTAATTAATATTTTGAGAATTTGTAAGTAACTTTTTCTGGGTCGGGTCTTATTTTTTTGATGCCCCCTAAGTTTTTCGAAAAAATGTTTTATCATCCTAAATGTGTTATTGGGTTCAGGACGTTCGTTTAATCAGTAACTATGCTAAGGGTTTGTTACGAACTTTTTCTGGGTCGGGTTTCTGAATTTGCTTTAGGCTTTTATAATCCTAAAATGCTTAAGCATAAACATTCACTGGGTTGCTGTTACCAATGTCCTAGGCTTAGGCTTATTTATGTGCATTCACATTGATGCCAGCCAGGCCCGTATCCAGGATTTTGTTTCGAGAAGAACACGACCAAAATTTTTTAAAAACATGAAAGGGACCAGAACATTGACTTTTTACGACCACTAGAGCTGTGTACTTTGAAAATTTTGCTACACGGAAGCCATAAATATGGTGAGAATCCAATGGACACCCTCTTAAATAAATCTCATTTTCTTCTTAGAACCTGTGCAAATTAGAAGACATAGATGCAAAATAAGCTTTAGATTGTATAAAGACTAAAAATGTAGTGCTTAAACCGCGCGCTAGGGACTAAATAGACTATTTATATTTGCGAAATTCGGTGCGAAGCGCCGAAATTTTCTTTTGTGATTTTGGCTAAAAAAGCTAAAGGGAGTGAGAAAAATCTTCTCATTTTTCGTTTGGGGTGCACGTGCCCCCTCCCATCCCCCTGGATACGGGCTCTGGTACCATCGCATGGGAAGCCAAGTAAATGGGGCGAAAATTGTGGAGCGAGCGAAGCAAGCGTAGTAGTTTTGCCCCATTTATGCCTTAGGCTTAGCCCATGTCTGGCACTAATTGCAATAGTAAAAAAATTTCACAAAATTATTTCTAGAATTTTTCGCTTCATTCCATACTCATATTACACAAATCTATCGTTTAAACAATCTACACAACTGATTACTCATCATTTAATCGATGAATAATTTCCTAACTTCTGTCTTTGTAATTAATCTTTTTTTTTCATTTGGCTTAAATTGTGTAGTTTTTTAAAGTTTGCAGCACATAAAAATTTAGGCAAAAAAGCACTATTGCTGTCTAAGTGTTGATTGCGAAGAAGGAGATTGCCTATCTATTGAAAAATTCATTGGAAAATTGGAGAAAACATTGAAATTGAAAGATTATAATAAAATTGACAAGTTCTTACGCCCCTCTTTATTACAGCAGTAAAAGAAGAATTTCTAGAGACAGCTCATTTGCATCGACTTTTTGACAGATGAATGTATTGTTTATTGTTCGATTTGAATGAGCGCGCTCTTGAAGCTTAAAAACACATTTACGAAAACGCATGCTTCTAGTCAAGGTGAAACGTTGATTGCATTGCCTGGATTGAGATGTTGATATAATACTTTGCACATGTAGACGTTTTTCTTTATTTTTATGGAATACTTTAAGCTATCAATCTTATATTCTGAATGTATGGCATAAGACGTGGGTAACGCTTTTTGTATCTTCCTGTGTATGAATATTTCGAATTAATGACAAGTTATTAAAGATTCACGCGTGACAGGTATCCTTTATTATACGGGATGAATTGGAACCAAGGCATCGTTCAGGTATCAATGCTTTGCAATACGATCCTGTTCAACAGAGGTTGTTTACAGCGGGGATGGATTCCATCATTCGCATATGGAACGTACGCTCAAGGGTAAGCAAGCAAACATGCATTTAACATCTCAAAATTTTGGGTGGAGTTCCCCGGCAATTTTCAAGGGGGAATGAATAACCTCCGTTTTTTCGACCGAAAACGGCCAAAAACAGAAAAATTGCCAGAAAACGCAGTTTCCCCCCGAAAATCGGGGTTCACAAATTATCTAGCTTTGGGGGGTGGGGACGACCAACTTTGGGTGGAATGGAGGACCCCTTATCCCTTCTGTTACATTTATACAAGCAACCCAGGTATTTTGCACTCTATAATCGGCTTGGAAAGCCACAATATTGCATCTTAGTCCTTAGAGTAACATATATTTGAGGAAAGGGACTGTAGAAAAATTTTTATCGTGAAGAGAGTTAGGTACTCCCTTAAATTTCAAAGAATATATCAAACACATCATGTTATTTTAAGAAGATTCTTTTCTTAAAAATGCACAGATTTTCAGCGCTTCGTGCCATTATGGGAGTCAAAAGCCGTTTCAGCAAATTAAGAAAATACCTGTTGGGAACAGGTGCCACTGAAAATTAGTAAAGTCTGCCTACGGCGAACGGAATGATCGCGCAGAAAAATAAATGAACGGGAAAATTTTTTTAAAAACACCAAGTTAAACCATCCTATTTGCTTTTTGCCGGTAAGGAAACTGTTATTATTTTGTTTCTCAGAGTGGAGCTGAAGAAGCGCTACCGACTGCAGTTTTTTCTAATGCTAATAGTAATAATTTGACCGAGGAATTAATTGATCTCAATGACTTTGTTTTGCTATTCTTCATAAAACATGAATTCGCGTTAATTCTCAATATAAAAAGTCGAAATTTTTTGAAACAAAAATAAAAAGGCTGTCGTGCTTATTCAAGTGCTTCTGGCTAGATCTACATATTAACTTTTTCTTCAGTATGCCTCAAAATTGAGTTAAGATGATATAAATGTAAGGACTTGCTGGCATCTTCATGCATTCAAAGAAGCATATGGATCCTGCTGTGTTAGAACTCAGAATTTGCTTCACCACTATGGATTATAATTGACATTACAAGAAATTTTTCAAAATCCTTAAGATGGATATGATAAATATATGTATTTAACTGGAAATTTGAGTAGGACTTATTGTGTCCTCTCCTGTGATAATTAGAGAAAAAATTATTCGATGTTGTTTTTCATATTAGTTTACTTAGTACTCGTAATTTAGTCTCACTTACGTCATTCTCGCTGTGTACGATTAGTGAGGTCAATAGCGAAACGTCCATTGAGGATCTTCAAAGCTTTTACTTACATATCTGAATTGTTGCTCAAGACTAAGTACGAAAATTTTTATTAAAATCTTCCATCGGCTTATTATCTCGCATAATTGAAGTACAGCCCTGTTTATTTATTTACTTTAGCATTATTTACTTTTTGTTATTTTTAGACAATAACGGATTCGCTTACGAAAGTTGTGAGCTTTTGTTTTTAGAACTACGAACCGTTTTATACTTCCATGGAACACCATACCGACTGGGTCAATGATATCGTTTTGTGTCGTGGAAATCATTACTGTAAGTATTTTTCTCACTTTTGCGAATCAGAGCTATCTTGCAGTTGCTTATATATGTGACTTGAATTATCGTCCTTATCAGTGAATGCATAAGGGTTGTTTGCGTCTATGTGTTTGTTTTTTCCCAGTGCATCAAAATTTTGAGATTTTTTCCATGTTATGTAAAATTAATGCAAATTATGCGTCTCTTGCGTAAATAACGAAACACGAAAGAAAAGATGATAGATTATTTTCACATATTATTTTCTTGATTTTAATCTTTTAAAATTCTTTGTCGTCTGAAAAATACTCTACCTACGTAGCTTGCATATTTAACACCGTAAAAAAGCTTGAAATTTAATGTCAGCCTTTTGAGCCTGATATGTTGGTGTTTGAATCATTTAAAGCGGTTGTTAAACGGTTCTTTTGCGATTATTACGATTTTTGTCGTTTCGTGCTAGCACACCTAGCTTTTGAAAAATGTTAGCATTTATAAATCGTGGGTAAATAAAAAACTTTTCAAATGTATATTAAAAAGCATTTAGACTTTTAAAAGTTTTAAAATGTTGCATTTTAATTGTGGCATATGTTTGAAGTTTGCATTGCTAGTACAGAGAAGTTTATAGGCACGGTTTTTTTGTATTCGGCAAAGATTTTTCCCGATGTACAAAGACTTTTCGGGACCGTCTTTGTACATGTACAAAGATTTTTGGGAAGACAAAAATTGCAAAAAAGGTCTATAATTCGAAAAAATTTCGGCGCTTCGCGCCGAAATGAGTAATTGTGTGTTCTATATATCTTTATAATGGCAGAAATTGCATTTCAAAAGTAAAAATGTCAAATTTTTCGGCGCTTCGCGCCGTTTTAAGACGATTCTTAGTGATTTTTGCTCTTAGAGACCCAGAAATTAGCTAAAACACACTACGAAAAGTCGAAGAACTCTGTTTTTACGATACTAAAATCGCTGCTGTACCATATTATAGTACCCAAAAATTTTGTGTGTACAAAATGTACAAAGATTTTTAGGAAGACAAAAACTGTAAAAAGGTGTAAAATTCCCAAAATTTTCGGCGCTTCGCGCCGAACTGATAAATTATTTGTCCTATATATCTTTAAAATGGCAGAATTTGCATTTAGAATGGAAAAATGTCAATATTTTCGGCGCTTCGCGCCGTTTTCAGATAATTTTTAGTAATTTTTGGCGTCATAAACCCAGAAATTAGCTAAAATACACTACCTAAGATCGAAAACCTTGTTTTACCACACTAAAATCGCTACTGTACTATATTATAGTACACAAAAATTTGCATGTGCAAAATGTACAAAGACTTTTGGGGACCATCTTTGTACATGTACAAACGGACCTTGTACAAAAAAAAACACTGTTTGTAGCAATGATTTAAGAATTTTTTTACATGAAAACATTTTTCGAAATATGCAATACGAAATTTTTTTAAGTATACAATCTATACAAAAATTGTTGAAAACACAAATTTCCACTCAACTAAATGCGCTAACGCAAAATCAAAATCAGATTTGAAATTAATCTTAAAACAGTTTAGGAGCGAATTATTTGCAGTATTTCACTGCTCACACATGGGCATAGGAGGGAGAGGGAGGTATTATCCCTAACTAAGGTTTTGGAAAACCAGATACTGTCAGGTAATTGTGATAGAACAAAAGGTGCTGCATGACAATTCTTGAGCTTACTGCAGGAAAAAGGTTGAAAATTCTATCTGAAAACTGTAAAAATATCAAAATTTTTCTGGCGCATCGCGCTAAATTCATTAACTTTTGTATTTTGGCTAAAATTCTATGATAAGGAACACGAAACCTATATTACCGCACATAACGTGCCACTGTACTATATTCTAATACCCTCAAATTTACAAGCACAGACAGCATTTAAATTGACTTTTGGAGCCATCTTTGTACGGGTTCAAAGAAACCTTGTACAAAAAACAATGAGCATAATGTACTATATGACCGTCCCTGGATTTCACCCCTCTCTGGCATTCTCTACCTTGCCACTGTATGTTACTTATTAAAATAAAATACGTACACGCAACGCTAATAAGTTAAGAGGAAGATTTCATAAAAATAAATAGGAAATCAGTTCAACATGTATCATTTTGGCTGCCAGATTTGCATAGTAACATAGATATGTGCATAAGGGAAGGCCATGCATAATGCTTTTCGTCAGTTTTAATGTGCAAACACCCGAATCTCAAAAAACTTGAAATAATGGAAAAATTTATAGTCTTATAGTCCGATTTGAATAAGCGCAAAAATCTAATTTAGAATCGACTAATACATATGTATTATCTCGGATGCAAGATAGTTCTTTATCAGTGTTATCACTTTTTGAAATCCTTTTTAAAAATTTTGCATTGAATTTTTTTTTCAATTATTTTCTCACTTCTACTTGTTTTATATATGTCGATTATTATGATTGATATTATTATATTATTATTATTATTATTACTGTTCTGAAGTGCCTTGTTTGGGCCTAAAACGATGTACATGCGCGCGCGTACATGTAAGAGGGGGATAGGGGATCTCCCACCCAAAGTTGGTTGTCCTCATATTTTCCTAAGCCAGAACATTTTTGACCCCTCCCGATTTTCGGAAAAAATTTGAATTTATTGGCCGTTTTAAGTTGTTTTTTTGGCTGTTTTTGGCCGAAAATGGATATGCGTCGAAAACATTATTTTTAGGCGTTTTTGATTATATTCTTTTTTCTTGAACTTAAAAAATTGCTTAAGAATATTAAAAGTTCCAGTGAATTGAAATCGTCAAAAAATACTAAATTGCGCGAAGCGTCGAAAATCCCACCTTTTTGAGCCAAAATATCGTTAAAAACGATTAAAACAATATTTTTCTTGTATAGTCCTCTTCTGGATGGCTCCCTGTTGCAAGTTTTTATTCACTAGATCTATTATTCTGTGTTTTTCAGTGATATCGGCATCGAGTGACACTACAGTCAAAGTATGGAATGCGCAGAAAGGGTTTTGTTTGTCTACTTTACGAATGCACGAGGTGATCACTTGATCTTTGTCTTGTCAGACTCACGGTTTTTTTTGTATTCGGCGCAGATTTTTCCCGATGTACAAAGACTTTTCAGGACCGTCTTTATACATGTACAAAGATTTTTTGGGAAGACAAAAACTGTAAAAAGGTGCAAATTCCCGAAAATTTCAGCGCTTCGCGCCGAAATGATTAATCGTCTGTCCAATATATATGTATCTTTAAAATGACAGAATTTCCATTAAGAATGGAAAAATTTCAAATTCTTAGACGCTTCGCGCCGTTTTGAGACAATTTTTGTAATTTTTGGCGTCAGAAAACCAGAAATTAGCTAAATACACTACCAAAAGTCGAAAAACCCTATTTTACCACACCAAAATCGCTACTGTACCATACTGTAGTACACAAAAATTTGCATGTGCAAAATGTACAAAGACTTCTGGGGACCATCTTTGTACATGTACAAACGGACCTTGTACAAAAAAACACTGGTCAGACTTAATTAAACCTGCGGAGAGTTGGTTGACTTCTTCTATACATGTGCTTATATGTGCGTGTACTCAGGGCCGTATTATGTTGGGGCAGCTGCCCCAGCAGTATAAAATTTAAATTTTCGTATGAATTTTCATAACTGCGGTTTTTGTAATCGGCAAAGATTTTTCCCGATGTACAAGTATTTTCCGGGACCATCTTTTTACATTTACAAAGATTTTTGGGAAGACAAAAACTGTAAAAAGGTATAAAATTCCCAGGAATTTTCGGCGCTTCGCGCCGGAATGAGTAATTGTCTGTTCTATATATCTTTATAATGGCAGAATTTGCATTTAAAATAGAAAATATCAAATTTTTTGGCGCTTCGCGCCGTTTTGAGACATTTTTTTGTAATTTTTGGCGTCAGAAACGCAGAAATTAGCTAAAATAGACAGAAATTTGCATGTACAAAATAACAAAGATTTTTGGGGACCATCTTTGTGCATGTACAAAGAGACCTTGTACAAAAAACACTGCTCATATATAACAATGTCTCCATTACGATCGTAGATATTACTAAGTATGCAGGTATCGGTGTTGTGAAGTAGTATGTGCAACAGACATCTTCTTTCAATGAACCATTTTAAAATTAATTGCAGCAATAAGATATACTTGAATGTGCGATATCACTTAAACGTCGCTGAGGCATGTAATGTTGACTTGTATAATTCGAATTTGCGTGCTTTCGTCCTAACATTTTCTCGATCAGAAAAAGCTCGAAAATGACAGCAATTAGCAATCTTGTGGTCACATGACGTAGATATTTGTAAAAAATGTCTTAAAATGTACATCCTGGTTCCTCATATATTCTAGTGGGCTTCTCATCGCACTCAGCGATTATTTGTTCTGTGTTTCGACACATTCCTTCGTTTCATATTGAAAAATGTAATAACTAGGCATTCTGTGCAAGCAATGTCATATGTGTATGTATCACAATTATGCTGGAATCCTCCAAATATCTTGAATGGACATCGTGAACATGTTATTGCTGTGAAATAAAGAATAACGAGAAAAATGCTGCGTTGAAGCAGAAAAATTAAATATACGAGTAGCTGTAAATACGTTTAAATGAATTATATACTCAAGAGAGGTTTGACAGAACGACCAAACTATTTAAAAGTTGAAAAAAATTAAATCAGAGGTGTCGCAGTAATGAAATGAAGAGAGGGGTTTCAATTTGTGCAAAACAACAAGCGAATATTACTGCGTGAAATTTGAAGGAAGAATGGCACGCAGACATATTTATGCACTACATATATGTATATGGTAGAGGAGAGAAAATAGAACCAATTGATTTTTAGACATTCAAGCTTATCTGACACATCGCAAAACTGAAATGGTCTTTGCTTCTTCTCTGCTGTCATTTAGGGTAAGTTTAAATCAAGCTGAAAAAAGAGTCTATAACATATTTCTTAAGGTCTAGGATGACCATTTATTACAAGTAGCGCCACGCTTTTTTGTATTCGGCAAAGATTTTTCTCGATGTACAAAGACCTTTCGGGACCGTCTTTGTACATGTACAAAGATTTTTGGGACGACAAAAACTCTAAAATTCGGAAAAACGCGCCAAAATGAGTAATTGTGTGTCCTATATATTTTTATAATAGCAGAAATTACATTTCGAAAGGAAAAATGTCAAATTTTTCATTCTAAGACGATTCTTAATGATTTTTGCCGTCAGAAACCCTGAAATTAGCTAAAATACACTACCTAGGTCGAACAACTCTGTTTTTACCACACTAAAGTCGCTAATTTACCATATTAAAATTTGTGTGTACAAAATGTGCAAAGACTTTTGGGGACCATCGTTGTATGTGTACAAACGGACCGTGTACAAAAAAACACTGAGCAGCGCATGCATTTAATGTGTGATGTATACCAATAGTATCTACCTTTTAATTATCTTATCGATTATTCTTTTTCAATCTGCTTAATATCTCAGCTAGTTCTTATCAGCGAAATAATTATTTTTTCCAGTACTTTCACAAAATACTTGTAGATATATTGGTACTCCTTTTCTCAGGATTATGTGAAAGCCTTAGCTTATGCAAAAGATAAGGAAGTAGTCGCTTCTGCTGGCTTCGATCGAGCTATATTTTTGTGGGACGTCAATACTTTGACCGCATTGACCGTATCGAACAATACAGTGACCAGTGAGACAGTTTTCATCATCGAATTATTTTACATTAACATCACTGCAATTTGTTCTCAAACAGTTTCCACCAGACATACACATGGGGGTTTGGGGGTCCTGACCCCAACGAAAAATTTTAGGAAATATGAGGCAAAATTAAAGTCAAAAACGGATGAAACATTAAAATTTTCTTCAACAGTGCCTAACGTAGTTTTAACGCTATTTTAGCGCTTATACCAGTTTTAAAGTCATTTTGGATCAAAAAAGCTCAAGTTTTGACCCTCCAGACTTGCTGACTTCTCAGATTCGGCCATCTTGTGCACCTATGGTTCCCACTCCCGGTATGTTTAGCTTCGCCGTTGAGCGGTACGAAACATAGCGTTTATTCGCTGGCCATGAATTCTAGTGGCACAGTAATAGTATCCGGCTCGACGGAGAAGGTTTTACGGGTTTGGGATCCGAGAACCTGTGAGAAATTGATGAAGTTGAGAGGACACACCGACAATGTGCGTGCTTTGGTTGTAAATAAGGATGGCACTCAGGTGAGAATGCCGCATATATCCATTTGGCAACTTAGTCTAGTATAACTTATTGCTTGGTGTTTAAATTAATTATATTATTTTAATTAATTTTAATCATATTAATTTTTTGAATGAGATCCACAAATTTACTTTTTTTTAAATCGAATGATAGTAAAGAAAGTAAAGAATTTTAGGAAATGTGTAGAAGTAGCTTTATCCTCCTTTTCTTCTCAGCTTTTTTGTCTTAAAATCGTTGCTTGAGTCGTCTTAATGTACATACATTACATTGTACCTAATGCACATTACATTGTAATATGCTTGTTTTACTACGAAGTGTCTAAAATGAGCTAAAATAAAACTATTTGATTTCTTTTTGAATTCTATTTTTCATGATACTGGCGATTTTTTGTGATCTAAAATGGCCAAGATAGCCTGCAACATCACGTTTTTATAGCATTTTCAGCTCATTTCGACTGAATTATGCCACTTTTAAGAATAGAAACATAAAATCTCGGCAAACCGGCCAAGAAAATTTGATTTGCTAGAAAATTTTGACACAATTTTGAGCGATTTTAGAGTAAAGTTGACATAAAATGGGTTATCCGGCGCCAGAAAAATTTTAATACTATTGTTTTTATTTCTAAAAATGATGCAATTAATGCTGCACGAGTTCAAAGTCGCCTTTTAGCACCTGTCCTGTTTGATTCCTCAACGGAGGCAATACCATACTGAACCCTATGTATGTGCATGTATGGACGAATACCTGATTATTGCTGTTTCTTATATATACAAATTATCTTAACTTTCCATGCTATACATTATTTTTAGAAATGGCGTTACTTTTAGTGTATCTCAGCTGGATCCGATGGCACCATACGATTGTGGAGTTTGGGAATGCAGCGTTGCATAGGTACGATTTGGTGTCATACAGAAGGCGTTTGGACTTTGCAGGTAGGTGCTCGGAGTTCGGACATATAACAGAGGGATGGGGGATCCCCCACCACGGTTTTTTTGTATTGGCAAAGATTTTCCCGATGTACAAAGAGTTTTTGGGACCGTCTTTGTACATTGCAAAGATTTTTGGGAAAACTAAAATTGCAAAAAACCTAAAATTCGAAAAATTTTCGGCGCTTCGCTCCTGAAATGAGTAATTGTGTGTTCTATATATCTTTATAATGGCAGAAATTAAATTTCGGAAGGAAAAATGTCAAATTTTTCGGCGCTACGCGCCGTTTTAAGACGATTCTTAGCACTGTTTTTTTTGTACGAGACAAAGATTATGAGGCTCGTACAAAGATTTTCAGAGCCATCTTTGTACAATGTACAAAGACTTTTTGGGGCAAAGTAATAGTAATTTTAACGTTTTTTTGAGTATTTTTTACCAAAATTTGTGAAGAATTTTCGGCGCTTCGCGCCGAGTATCATAATTACATTCTATTTGGCTCCAAGTGCGGGCATTTAACATTCTAAAATCTATCTGTAAGCATCTTTGTACAGATTGAAGCATCTTTTACATCTATTTCTACTGTTTTATAAAGATTTTATGCAGAAAAAAGAAGTATTAAATAACTGCGCTGTTTTCTGCCGTTTGTAGATAAAATTGACTCTTTTATCTTTGCGTTGCATTAAATTCATAAGCAAATTGGTGTCTATTATGAGATTCAGTCAGCTCATTGCTATTGCTTATTATTTTTAATTGTGTAACACAAGTTATTTTAACTTACTGAGTCGAATTTTATGTGTAATTTCAACCTAAGACTCATAAAAATTTTGGCGTTTTGGGCCGAACTAATATAACCAGCTGAATTTAGGACAAAGTTACACCTTTTGCGAAGCGTGCGGGTCACGGATAACAATCTAGTAGTATGTAAAAATGTGTACATTCAATTGCATATCTATACGTTATATGTACAAAAAAATTGTCGCTCGTACAAAGACTCTTCCGGAGATCTTTGTACATGTACAAAAAGGCTCGTACAAAAAACAGTGATTCTTAGTAAGTTTTGCCCTCAGAGACCCGAAATTAGTTGAAATACACTACCAAGGGTCGAACAACTCTGTTTTTACCACGATAGGCCAATTTACAATACTTTCAATTTTTTTGGGATCTGCCTGGATACCATCTTTAGAGACAATATGCCCAAGAAATGGCACTTTTTCGCAACCAAATTTACACTTGGAAATTTTCAGTGTCAAATTAGCTTCACGAATTCGATCAAATATTTTTTGTAAGTGCTGCAAATGTTCTTGAAACGTTTTCGAAAAAACTACAATGTCGTCTAAATATACTACACAGAAATCCCAGTGATATCCAGACAACACGAGGTCCATTAACCTCTGAAAAGTGCTTGGGGCGTTGCAGAGTCCGAAAGGCATAACAGAAAATTCGAAAAGGCCTTTTCTAGTACCGAAAGCAGTTTTTTCGCGACTATTTTCATCCAATTCCACCTGCCAGTACCCCGAGGCCAAATCTAAGGTGCTAAAAAACCTAGATTTTCCTAAACTATCGAGAGTTTCGTCAATGCGGGGCAAAGGGTAGACGTCTTTTTTTGTGATTGCGTTTAAAGCTCGAAAATCAACACAAGGACGAATTGTTCCATCTTTTTTGGACCAGCAGAATATTAGCGCGAAAAGGACTCTGAGACGGTTGAATAAAATTTTGAGCTTTCATTTTTTCAACTTCTTGGTCGATCACGTGCTTAAGAGCTTCAGGAACCCTTCGAAGTGGCTGATTCACTGGGGGGTTGCCTCCCGTGTCAATTTTGTGCTTTACTTTAGTCGTTCTTCCAATTTTACCTGAAATTTCGAAAAACAGATCTTTATTTTTATCTATCAAGCTCATCAATTGATTTTTCTCATCGTCGCTCAGAACAGAATCAGTTAATTCATTTCGAACATCTGCTAATGCTATATTAGCCAGATCTTTGGAATTTTCCGACTTTTCAGAGTACTTGTCGATGGTTTTCTCAATAAACGGCTCAATGTAACCTAAGATCTCGTTTTTGTGTAGCTTAAAAGGCTCATCTAGGACATTCATGATTTGGACCGGAATCCGCCCATTAGAAACTTTCACAATACTCTCAGTCAAAACCGCTGATACTTTTGGCTCATTTTCTACAATTTTTGGCATAAAAACGACGTCAGTTTCATCAGCTAATACACTAGACAGGCCATCTATATACATTATATGCCTAGCAGGAACGACTACGGTACGATCAACAGAAATTAGCGCTGAAAATGGAAACGACTTTCGTGGCTCATCCGCAAAAAAGACAGAAATGCCATTTACAGTAACGAGCCTGTGAGATATGTTAGGAACAATATTATAAGCATGCATAACGTCCTGCCCGAAGAGCAAGTCATATTCCATTGCGTCAGTGACTAGAAATTTCCCAGAAATTGTTTGAGAATTTTCAAGTGATATTTTCATAATTAGTTCTACTTCAGACTCAAATTCGATGGAATGATCGCCTATCGTACGAATTGATTTTATTTCGGATGGTTTTTCGTACACTTTTTCGCCGTTACTTCTTAGCTCATTTATAACCCGTCTATGAACCAAAGAACAAGAACTACCGCTGTCTATAAATGCAATGACATTAAACGGTCGCTCAGAACCTATTACGAAGCTAACCAATGGCCTTAAATTACTATAAGTTCGCAGGTCAATGGTATTACAGCTAGGCAAATCTGCACTAGGCGCTGAAGGCACAATCGAATTTGTTACAGGCGTAGGAAACAACACAGGGGAAACTCCTGTTGGGTGAAACCGATTCACAGGTGGTTGAAACTGAGTTACTGGTGGCTGAGACTGATTCAAAGGTGCACGAGTACACTCAAAAGAATTATGACCGGGAGCAGAGCATATAAAACAATATTTATAAGCTGACGTTTGCCTATGATTAAACGTGGTACTGGGACTACAAGCCTGATATTTTTGACAATTTTGCTTAATGTGACCTACTTCCTGACAAAAGTAACATTTCACAGGTCGAGTTTGAAAATTTGCTCTTACAGGAGGTCGCTGAGTAGGCGTACGTGAAAAAACAGTTGGGGAACGCTCAGAAAAAATCTGCTCTGGGTTTTGTAAAGCAACGATACGCGGATTATACGATTTTTTACGCATGATACTTTCTCTCAAAGACGATTCACTTTCAGCAAAATTCATTGCCTCATCTAAAGTTCGAAAATGCTGTCTAGCTACTTCGAGTCTGATTTCGTCATTAGCTAGTAAATCTATGTAAATTTCTACCAAAAATTTCTCGTTAAAACCCGGGAGTTCAGAAGCGTATGCCTTACGTACGCGTTCTCGAAAAAGCATATTAAAATCACGAACCGATTCATTAAATTTCTGATTTATACGCCTGAGATCAGTTTGGAGACGTTCAAAATGTTGTTTAGGCACTAGATGGCTCACAAGAATTTGTTTCAAAATATTCCACGAAAAACGATCTTCTTTCGGTATTTTATCAAAAACTGTGGCCGCCCGACCTTCTACAAGATTCGCTATGATAAAGGACTTGTACTTATCCGTCCAGCCAGATGTTTCACCAGTACGCTCAATTTTTGCGAGCCAATCCAAAAATATTTCTTCGTTGTTGCCGTCACACGGGCCAAAATGTCTGGGCACTTTAAAAGATCGAATTTCCTCGAGATCGTTTTCCTCTGCCTCAGAACATTCACTAGACGAAAGATTTATTTTTGACAATCTTTTCAACTTAGGCATTTCTTTTGAATGTCGAGAGCTATCAGATTTTCTTTCGTTTCCGTTAGACTTTTTCTGCTCGAAAAGTTCGAAATCGACTGGCTGCTTTCCCGTCAAATTCGCGGGAACCTGCTCCAACCTTACCTCTATGCAATTTACTTTCGAGCTCATTTTTTGTAGATTTCTCGTAAGTTCCGAAACAATACCTTTCATAGAGTCTAGATTTTGCGAAGTACAGCGCTCTAAAATATCAGCATGCTTCTGAAAATCCAGTTTTATTTTAGATGTCTCAGATTCATTTTGTCTGATACCGTGTTCTAAAACGCGAATTTCAGATGTGGTTTTCGCTTCAAGATTCACAACAGAAGCTTCAAAATCAGAGTATTTTTGAATAAAATCTGATTCAAGACGAAACATGTTTTCAGACAAAGCCGTATATTTTTCGGTAAGACCGTCCTTAGTCTGATTTAGGGCATTCAAGATTTCCGATTGGGACGTGGTAATGAAACCTTTTATTTCGATCAAAACGTCGCCAAAATTATTAATTTCCTGGTCTTCTTTTTTACCTGAGTTTTCGTCAACATTTAAATTTCCGTCAAGTTTTGCATCGAACAATATTAGATCTTGGTCACTCGAAACGCTCACAGGATCCGTCCTAACCGATGGATTTAAACGATCAGGAATTTCTACCTCGAATTTATTCACAATGCGTGCATTTATATTCTGAATGCCCTGCTTTTTAAGCTCATTTTTAGCAAAGTCTTTTAGGGAATTTTCCAAATCAGTCCGCTTATTGCCCTCAGCACTTGTCTGTAAATGCTTCAGAACTAATCTTAGATTTTCCGTCGGGTAAGTACGATTACACAAGATACCAATACGAACAAGAACCATATTGATTAATTAACGTACCTTATATTGCGTATTCCCATCGTCGTATAAGAATCGAATTGAGCCGAGCCGAACTATCCTGTTGTGCCAGCACCATGTAAACGTTGGGGTTGATCTTGGGTCTTTGGGTTCCCGCAACGTGTGAAGACTTTGTGGCTGTCGTATAGTTTACGTCGTCTACGGACACCGTGTTCCCCCAAATTCCTAGGATAGTCGGTAAATCGGTATTCGTACGATGGGCAAACCGTCCAGCTAACGTGTTAATTGTCTGCTAGAATCGGGCGGGCTATTTATTTGTATACGCAAGCAGCCACAAAATAGAATAATAACGTTAAACGCCAGAAATCAAAGCGACGCAGGCAGCCACGAAACACTGAAGAGACGCCGGCAAGTACGAAAAACAGAATAATAATATGAAAGGCTCGTGCAAAGCGACGCGTTTAAACGGAATACTCATTGTTTTTGAATAACGCATAGTATTAGACCAAAACGGACGCATAATCATAAACCGATACCAGGGTTATGCAAATATTCAAATGCGCGTGGAAAACACCAAGAAATGGTACCAAACCAAATATGTATATATTTTATATGTAAAAGCTTTGACTCGTTTACATTAATAATAGTGTTTGACGAAGAGCAGAATAAGTCGATATCGTAACGTATAAAGCACCGAGGCTAGTTCGCGCATGTAACATAAAGAAGAAAAATATAAATAAATATTTGTATTCATTTGACGATGAACGCAATTTTTGGATAGTGGCACTGAAAATGGGATTTTTTCAGACCAAGAAGTTCAAAAGTACTTTACATGATATTGTAGTCATTAACTTATGTTTAAAGTGCTATAATTCAGTAAGTCAATTGATCGGAAATCATACACCGTGGTTGATGACCGAAATTATCTTTTGATCCGCCCATCTTAGCTTCCTTAGGCAAAAAACAAGTACAATGGTGATTAGCTGGAATACGGAAATAACGCTTGTTCTCAGCAAAGGCCTACTTGACCTCATATATTACTGATAAATGTGT
This sequence comes from Mermis nigrescens, assembly GCA_036768485.1. Classification (NCBI taxonomy): domain Eukaryota; kingdom Metazoa; phylum Nematoda; class Enoplea; order Mermithida; family Mermithidae; genus Mermis; species Mermis nigrescens. The sequence goes on from JAVLUZ010000340.1 coordinate 2,999,319, forward strand.
TGAAGGCCATTGATTCGCTCTGTTTAATCTACAAAAAATCACGAAAATAATCATGTGAAAAACATCTGGGCCCGGTTGCTCGACTCCACCTTAATAAAGGCTAACCATTAAAAATTAATTTTTAATGGTCGGCCGGTTGCTCGACTCCACCTTAACGCCAACAACCATTAAGATTCCCTTAACGAAACCATTAACGTTAAGGTAAAACCTTAACTAATGGTTTCGTTAAGGTTCGTAAAAATCGGGTTGCTCGACTTGACCATTAATTAATGGTCGAGCATTTGATAAGGTAAGTTTAACGGTACCATTAAAGAAACCATTAACAAAAAGCTTTAATGGCTGCATCAAGGGAAATCTAATGGTAGCGTTAAGGTAAGCTTAATGGTTGCGTTAAGGGAAGTTTAATGGTTGTGTTAAGTTCACACGTATTCCACGAGAATTTTAACGATTTGGTTAAAATACATAGATATAAAACGTTGAGAACCATAGTCATTGAAAATTCGAATTTTCTTTTATTTTACTCTTTTACCGCTTGTCTTTTGGTTTTGGTTCGAATTCGTCTGATAATGGAATGCAGTGACAGCAATACACTTAATGAGGAAAATAAATGAAAACGCTCGTTAGTCTGGGTAAAACATATATGGTTGCTTGCGATGATATGGAAATTTAAAAAAAATAGAGAAATAAAAATAGGAAAATACAATTTTGATTTTAGCGCATTTTCGGCAACAGCTAAAATAAAATGAAGAAATCAACTGAAAAAACACGTTCTCGAATAAAATCAGGGTTGGCAAGGCTGGGTTTTTTGAATCTGCGTTTTTGGCTTTTTTGGGTGAAAAAAATTATTGGGTTTTGGGTTTTTTATCCACAGGTTACCAATTTTTCAAATAGACTGAAGTAAATACTGTAGGTGATTCAAATTGTATTTCCAATCTCTTTTTGTTTGCATTATGCTGTTCCTTTGACTAGTAAAGGCTAACCAACCTCAGTCTGGTCAACACAATGCCATGCTCGAAAATCTCAGCCCCTAGTTCACAATTGCCATCCCATGCTGCAAAACAGGACGCTTTTATTCAGCCACCTCAATAGCCCACACTTTTCTGAGTTCGACCAATTTTTCTATTTCCTAATATTTTTTGAGAGCCAGTGCATTTTTTGATTAAAATCTGGTAATGTCCGAGCATTGAAGAGGAAGATAAATACATATATGTAGTGGCAACCGCAGTGAATGATCGATTTTGTTATTGGATTTCAATATTAGCTGAATAAAGTTGTTGCTATTTGTTTGTCTCGTTTCTTGCAGCTGTTGGAGTATTCCTAGCTACTTTAAGTAGCTCTAGTTGTCATTTCCATTAAAAAACCCAATAAAACCCCAATAAAGCACAAAAAACCCAAAAAAACCAAAAAAAACCAAAATTCAAAATTTTCAAATCTGGGTTTTTTCCATACCTGAATAAAATCTTTATTAAAATTTATTGTCATTAAAATGAATCAATGGATTTCATTTGACAGTGGATGACGAGCATGTATCATATTATTAAATAAAAGAATAATGAAAGAAGCTTTACTTTTTAAGTGTGAAATGCAATCATTGAGTTATCTCGTGAAAACGATAATTGCATACATGAAGTCTCTATAAGAAGCGCGTTTTAATTGTCATAAAATTATGTAATTGGAAAAATTTAATAGTTAAAAAAATTTCTATTTATGTAAAGATGAGGTTTGTATCAGCCATTTTTCTGCAATTCGCATTGTCAGTAGGCAGCGCTCAGTGTTGCCTTGTCTGCAACTAGAAAAAAAGGATAAACTAATATTATTGTTATAAAATCTTCAGTATTAATGATAACTTGCTAAATCTAAATCGGTCATAAAATTCATCGTCATTGAAATTAGTCAAAGGACTTCGAATTGGCGAGAACTTGTCATAATATTAAAAATCGGAACGATAGGAAGAAGCGTCATTTTTAATGTGAAAAACAATCAATGAGTCCGTTAATGTAGCTCTCGACCTACCTTAAAGAATGAACCTTAACGAAACCATTAAAGTCGTTAAGGTGGAGCCCAGCAACCCAATTTACCTTAAAGAAACCATTAAACGCTTAATGGGAGCGTTAAGGTTTCAGTCGAGCAACCGGTTTTAAGGTAGACATTAAAAAACTGAGCCTTAATTAATGGCTGCACTAAGGTGGAGTCCAGCAACCGAAATTCAAATCGACCATTAGACTTCCCTTAAAGTCGAGCTTAATGGTTGAGTCGAGCAACCCGATTTTTTTAATGGTTTCGTTAAGGTGGAAATCGGACTTAACGCGACCATTAATTAATGGTTGCGTTAAGGTGACCATTAACGTTAAGGTAAACATTAGTTAATGGTCGAGTCGAGCAACCGGGCCCAGGACTTATCTTATCGAGATATATTCCATTTTTATGAGACTTTTGCGTAAAAAGCCAACGTGTAAAAAGCGGCTAGAAGAGTACCATTCATTCAGTTTATAATGACGCATTTTTGTATAAGAAAGATTTGTAGATATTATTTATTGTGTTAATCACTGTTGGTTGTTAGCATAGGTGAGCGGCACCTAATTCTGGGGGTGCAGATTTTGCAAAGGTGAAAAATAGTCTAAAAAACGGTGGTACAGTGAAAAAAACACCATTTTTTAACGTTTTTCATGGAGCTCTATCGATTGGCATCAAAAATTGCGGAATTGCAAAACAAAAAATTTCAAACGATTCAATTCTGAGAGTATTTTGGTTTCTGGAGAGGGGTTCTAGTTTCTCGGGGGCTTGCGCATACCCCTTTTCCCAAAAGCCCACAATGTGTTGTTAATGGTCATTGTATCAGCTTAAATCGCTTTTGTCGACGATTTTTGGGATTGAAAATTATACGCTATGCGCAATTTTTTGAAGTTGACCACATATTATTTATAAATATGTTACAAGAAGATTGATTTTCTCATTCTTGATTTGATAGAAGATTTACTGATAGTACTTTGCAATTTTTCGGATAGGCCTGTGCAAAATAATGTTATGCAATCTCACTTATTCAAGGTTTCAACTATAATGTACGTCAAACGAGTAAAGTAGAACCTAGCTTGCGAATTTTAAATTCAAATGTAAGAAATTGTACTGATCAGATATTAGTACAGTAAGCTTGTGCCTATCCAAAGAGCCCCGAAATTCCCCCAAGCTAAATTCCTTTTTACGACTTTCTTATGCTAAGACATGAAGTGACTAATAATTAATTAGAAACGCGACTTCCCCGACAATTTTTATACACAGAGATTATTATATTCTGACTTCTAACCCTGCTCATCAGTTCTAATAGGTATATATATATATATATATATATATATATATATATATATATATATATATATATATATATATATATATATATATATATATATATATATATATATATATATATATATATATATATATATATATATATATATATATATATATATATATATATATATATATATATATATATATATATATATATATATATATATATATATATATATATATATATATATATATATATGTATTGACTGGTGGATGTTTATTTACTAAAAAATTCTTTCATACAAAGCCTTTAATTTGCATATGGAATCCGCAAGCTTGAACCAAGTTGCTTTAGAATGCTGCATACCACTTACTTCAGTGTAGGATAAGTCCTATAACAACGATGTCCATGAAGAATTAAGTCTTCACAGGATATGTTCGAGAAATACTTTTGCCCGTCACAGCGATCGTGCATTCGCAGGATTCTTTTCTGTAAAAATGGCCACTTTTCAGAAAAGAGGTGATAAAGTACAGAATCAATATAGAGTTATCGAATAAATGTTTCAAAGAATAAGCAGACAGGTATACTTGGAATTATGCATCATTAAGGACATAAAAGCAAGACTAAGGGTGGATTACTTTTACGCTGTGAAGGTTGCAATAATCTGCTGAAAAATTAAGGCTTCATTGAAACGGAACTCATCGAAGTGTACCTCCTGCTACCTGCATAAGGGATCAGCACCTCCGTCATAGAAATGTACAACACAAATAACTTATTCCTCAGGGAAGAAGCTGTCTACAAAACAAAAGAAATGACATAATCTGCTTTGTGATAAAGATAAAGAAATTAAGTCACTTATTGGCTAAAATCAAAGGCTTCCTTGTAATTTATTTTTTCTGAGTCAGTTCAGTAATTAGTATTTTGTAAAGGCATTTTTTCAAGAGCTGCAGACCATACAAAACGTAAATAAATAAATTGTTTCCTAAAAGTCTAGAACTTTAGGAGTTTAAAAGAGCGTGTTTGGGAAGAGTCCTTATACGCAGCTTAATTTTTTCCCCTGCGAATACATCCCGAATTATGAGGTAACCAATTATGAATCGCTTCAACCCTTTTAAAAATTCTGCGTGTGCTCTACATATGTTCATTCACTTGAATGTCTGCTGGAGCTTTTGAATGTTAGAGGAATTTTTATTAAAAAATCTTCCCTGTAAATTCTGGAATAATATACAAAACATAAAAATAAAGAATATACCTGATTATAAAGGAATGCACATTTCAAACTAAGCGGAGCTTCACCCTTCTCCAGAGGTAAAAACATTTTTATGGTGGAAGGGAGAAAACCTTTTTTGCGAGCGGTCGACGAAGATATCTATTCCTGATTTACTTCCTAAATCAATTCATGATATATATGAGTTTAGGGTCTAAGTATATTATGGGTAATCCTGTTCGTAGGTAAGCAGAACCAAAATTCTGGAGGTGCATGATTTCCCAAAAGGTAAAAAATGGCTTTTGAAATGGCGCTATGGCTGGAAAACAACATTTTTCAACGTTTCTCATTGAGCACCACCCATTGGCATCAAAAAATTGCAAAAAAATTCAAAAATTGATTTCTGGGATTTATTTTGGTTCCTGGAGGGTATTTTGGTTTCTCTTAGTTGCATACCTCTGAAGCCCCCATGCCCAGGTTATGCTCCTGAGGCGCCACCAAAGGTTCTCTTAAAAAGGTATATAGTAAGATACGTTTTCACTCTAAGGATTTGTATTTTCATTTGACTTTTTGCGTATTTGGTTTCTACTCACTAACTAATTTAATTTAGTCCTTATATTTGCATGTTCTTTATTTAATTTTGCTTTTTACTAGTTCGACTGAATTCAACCGAACTGATGGCAATCATGTGCTCCCAATTCGAGCAGGGGGCAGACATTTGCTAACACAGTCAGCAATATCCTTCAAATGCTCTAACAATGTCAAATCAGCGCACAATATCAATTTATCTAGGGTGCATAATTGATCCATTAGATCGATTGGTACAAATTCAGGTTCCATCGGTAACAAACACTTGCAATATTTAAGCGCTGTTGTTTGATAGCAGTCAAGTAGCATGTTGCTCGTGCATATACTTTCGAATTGATATATGAGTACACACTGGAATCGTGCGAATCTTTGGTCGGGTGAATCACTGTAGTGAATCTTAATTGCAAAGCTTATTTAGAAGCCTTTTGTCAAGCATCATGAATAATAATACAAGGAAGCCATAAATTTGTAGAAATTCACAAGATCGAGCTAAAGTTCATAGGTATTGTATTGCATATACTGGAAGAGTCAAATTTCGTGAGTCCAAATTTGGTATAATCTAAAGATTGCCACTGTCCCGGCTGCCTATAGAGACCAATTTTTTAGGCGCCTGATCTTTAATTCTGGCCAAGGCTTAGTGAGTGAGAGAAGAGAATCCGCCATGTTTATTCTCTTAATAAGTTTTTTATCATAGCAAGGTTCGAACGATGGTAATGTTAGATTGCGGATCGAAAAATCTTCAAATATAGTGTTACAAAAATCCAAAAAATGTAGCGTAAGCAAAAATAATTTTTAGATGTTTTTCACAAGCTCTATATATTGATGTTAAGAAATATGTATAAGAGAATATTTAGAGAGAATTATAAAAGTTGCGCTTCTGGGGATTAGATAAGATGCTCTACCCGATTGAAGCAATCTGCTTTATAGCTAGGATCACATATGAGCAGAAAATGTAGTAAACCTGATCCTACAACTACTTACCTCGACTTCCCACCATTATTACAAGTCGACTGATTCAATATGTCGTTAGCCTTAGGCAGTAATTTAAAGAAGCGAGAATGAAGAAGAGACTTTGACCCAATTGCCTGGCGATGCAAGCTGGGTCAGCAAATGAACCTGCAGCGCCACCGAGTGCTGGATTATAATTGTTCAGCAAACTAAAGCGGATACCATCAAACACTGGCTCTAAGTCCCATATGGTACAACTTCGGACTTACATTTAGCAGGACTCTTAGGCCTTGCATGCTCAGCTTAAAGGTATTAAAAGTTTTTAATAGGAATCTTTATTAAATATTACATGGCCACACCTGGGCTTTTAAGATAACCATTGCAAGGTTCTAGCTGTATTATGTAATAATCAAGAGGTTACTGAGGCTGGAACAGATCAGGAATCCCTGACCCCAGATGCACAGCATGACCAATCTGGGAGGGTTAGCAGGTTTAAGGGGTTGAAAATTTAGCTTTTTCGGACTAAAATGATCTGAAAAAATGGTATATGCATTTAAAATAGCGTTTAAACGACGTTACTACACAGTTTCTGGTAAATCTAAAGCACTTTTGAAGAAAATTTTAAATCTTATCTATTTTCGGCCTTTATTTCGCCTTATTTTCACCAGAAAATAACCCAATTTCTATTCTGGGAATCTAGACTCTAAAGCATAAGTGCATCTGGGGGGCGGGGTGGTGCAAGTTTTTTTAAAGATAAAAAATAGCCTTAAAAACGGTGGCATGGCTAGAAAACACAATTTTTAAACGTTTCTCATTGAGCACGATGCATTGGCATCAAAAAATTGCGAAAAAAACAGAAAAAGTCTTAAAAAGTGTATTCTGGGGGTTTTTGGTTTCTGGCGGTATTTTAATTTCTGGGAGATGCAAACTCCCTACACCCCCGGCTCTAGACCACCGACTCACTTTGTGCATGTCTGATTGTGATTGTTGTATTCATATCCGGAAACCAACCTTAGCGTTTGCATCACTAAATTTGATATATAAAAGCCAACGCTTCCATTGGATAAGGCGTTTAACATCAGCAGACTTGTATTTTATTCTCGAACGGTGTCGCACCTTGAAGTTTCCGTTCCTTTAAGTGTACGACCGGACACTTTCAGGTATCGTACTTTAAAGTCAGGGTTGCCAGGTGCAGGAGAATTCTCCTGAATTCGGGAGAATCTAAAATTTTCAGGAGCAGGAGCAGGAGAATGGGCTTTTCAGGAGAAATTTCAGGATAAGTTGTAAACATGCAGGAGAATGCAGGAGAATTTTAAAATATCAGGAGAATTTAGTGGAATCCTGAAAATCTATGAGAATTCAGGAGAATTTTCAAAACTTAAACAGCAAGTTATAATGATTATCATACATTAAGCTTCTTACTGTACTTACTGTAGTTAGTTAGTTGTATATAATTTTATACTTAGAGATCTTTCACTTTAAGAATTTATTTCGTTCATAGTTAAGACCTAAGTGTTAAGTTATAAGTATATCCAAATAACTGCAATTTTTTCATAAATGTTGGTAATAATATCCGAGTAATATCAGATTAACAAATCGAAATAAAATCCTCTTTACACTAGGTGGTTGTGTAAAGTTTACACTGCATGTTAGCCTTTGTTCTAGTGCATTGCAAAAACCGAAAGTTTTTCATGAGATCCAAAAATTTACAGGGAATGAAATATAGAACGTTAGCTGGACGCGTTCGTTTACACTCAGCAGTGATGTAAAGTGGTTTAAATCTGTGTGTATAAGTTTACACTATATAATAAGCTCCATTCTAGAGCCTCACGGTAACTTATTTTTCCCTAAAGTCGTAAAATATATATGGAAACAGATGTGATACGTCTGCTAGGGGCAATGAAGAGTAGTGCAAAGTGATTAACACCTAATATTAATTTGTTCTTAGAACAGTATAGAGGTTTCATTTCTTAATAAATGCTGATTGTTATATCAGAGCAATATCGAAATTATTAGTTCCACTAAAATTCTTTACACTCTTGTGTAAAGTATAAAATGTAAATTAAGTTTAGCTCTAGAAAGTTTTGGAAGCATTTTCTTTACAGGATGTTCTACGTAATATAAGTATTACTAATCAGAATGTTTGTTTATTCTACAACTAGTAGTTTTCTAAAGTTAAAACCATTCAATTATTAGAAGAACCGCAAAGTAAATGAAATCTAGTATTGTATTTCCAAATCTTGCTAATTAAAAGTGGGGTACTAGCAAAGAAAAATGCTCCGATGGAACAAAAAAGGGAATATACTTGGGATTGTTAATTATCGAGGATGTAAAAGGAGGGGACTAGGAAAAATCACCCTATGTTATATGCCAAAAATCGCAAAATATGTTAAAAACCAGACTTTCTCTAAACAATGAAAAAAATCGAAGTATATTCTGGGGCCTTTGAAAAATGTAAAAGTTTAGTAAACAATTCTTGTAGACATGTGTAAAAGAGTATCTACATAAGGTCTGTTGCACGTCAGCTTCTGTGTTTCCTACTGCTTTGAACCAACAATATCATCGATTGTCTTGAATGCATTGATATGTACTGGGTGGTTAGCAGCCTTCTGCTAGTAGGTCAGCGCTATAAGTATAGGGCTTGGGATCAAACGAAATAAACCATTAGATAGAGAATTTGAAACGGAATATATTGATGCCAGATTAATAATCAGCGTGTCTATCACTTGTGCAAAAAACAGCTTTTAGAATGATCTGGGTATGAACACAAACCAATAAACAGACTACGTCGATTTTCAAGACTTTTCCAAATATTTTCCGTGCGAAATTTCATATGATTATCGACCAGTCATATTTTAGCAAGTATTTGCGCCTCGACTTCATCTTTATGAATGGCCCAATAGTTTCGGCGGTATTTAAGTTGAGTGAATTTTCGGGCTAAATATCGTTACCCCAGAATTCGACATTTGATTGTTTCAAGAAATGTTGGGTTGCATTAATTCGCCTGCAAGGCGCCTTGTTGTGAATAAAAACAATCTGACCAACGACCAAATATTTTCCAGGCCCAAAATAGGACTTATTTGGTATTGATATAAAATATTGTACAGAAACGTGAAATATATTTTGATAAGTATCGAAAATCGACATCTATTAATTGTGTTCACACCCCGATCGCTTGAAAACTATTCCTCTTGCCGGTCTGAAGCACACTGATTCTTAATTTTGCATCAATGAATTCCATTTTAAATTTTCTATCTAATGGTATATTTGGTTTGTTCCCAAGTTCTATAGTATAGCACTAACTCCCCTAGCAACAGGTTGTTAAGCACCCTGTACTATTTCATTCAATTCGCTTAGCTACTGCATTGCTAATTCGCTGCTTTTTTCAATCAATTTTATGGTAAATAATTTATTTCTATTGGGAGGCCGCTGATTATACTTCGATTTTTTGCATTGTTTAGATAACGTCTGGTTTTTAACATAGTTTGCGATTTTTGGCATATAACATAGGGAGATTTTTCACTATGTTATATGCCACAATCCAAGTATATTCCCCTTTTTTGTTCCATAGGAGCATTTTTCTTTGCTAGTACCCTACTTTTAATTAGCAAGATTTGGAAATACAATACTAGATTTCATTTACTGTGTGGTTCTTCTAATGATTGAATGGTTTAAACTGTACAAAGCTACCAGTTGTAGAAGAAACAAACATTCTGACTAGTAATTCTTATGTTACGTAGAACATCCTGTAAAGAAATATGCTTCCAAAAATTTCTAGAGCTAAACTTAATTTACATTTTAAACTTTACACAAGAGTGTGGAAAATTTTAGTGGGATTAACAATTTCGATATTGCTCTGATATAATGATCAGCATTTAACTATTAAGAAATGGAACCTCTATAATGTTCTAAGAACAAATTAACATTAGGTGTTAATCACTTTACACTACTCTTCATGCGCCCCTAGCAGACGTATCACATCTGTTTCCATGTATATTTTACGACTTTAGGGAAAAAATAAGTTACTGTGAGGCTCTAGAATGAAGCTTATTATATAGTGTAAACTTTACACTAGCAACGAGTGTAAAGAAGATTTTAGTCGGATTTGTAATTTCGATATTACTCGGATGAAAAAATTACGTCTCCATAACGGTTTAATGACAAATAGAAACAGATGTAAACCACTTTACATCACTGTTGAGTGTAAACATGCGCGCCCAGCTGACGTCCCTTATTTAATTCTATGTGAATTTTCAGATTTCGGCAAAAAATTTAGGTTTTTGCAAAGCTCTAGAACGAAGATAAACCACTTTACATCACTGTTGAGTGTAAACAAACGCGCATAGCTGACGTCCCTTATTTGATTCCAAGTAAATTTTCAGATTTTGGCAAAAAATTAAGGTTTTCGCAAAACTCTAGAACGAAGATTAATTAGCAGTGTAAACTTTACACAACCGCCTAGTGTAAAGAGGATTTTATTCCGATTTGTTAATCTGATATTACTCGGATATTATTATCAACATATATGGAAAAATTGCATGTCTACAATGGTCTGAGGACAAATAAACAATGAGTGTAAACTACTTTACATCACTGTTGGATGTAAACAAACACGCCTACGTGACGTCTCACATTTCATTCTTTGAAAATTTCTAGACTCCAGGAAGAAATTAGGTTTCTGGGATGCTCAAAAACGAAGATAATACACATGTAGTGTAAACTTTAAGTAAACACCTAGTGTAAAGAAGATTTTGGTCAGATTCAATATTTTGATATTGTACCGATATTACGATTAATATTTACGAAAAAATTAAGTCTCCATAATGTTCTATGGGCAAACTAACAATAGGTGTAAACCACTTTACAACACTGTAGAGTGTAAACATATGCGCCAGACTGGCACATCAAATTTGTTTCCTGGTCCATTTCTAGACTTGATAATCGTGTCCCTGACTCATAACCGGAGAAGCAGGCAGAAAAAACAAGACAGAAACGCATTTTAAACACCAAATTTTTGACTTTACAATCGCAATATTGAAATATTGATGTATAGACAATTTGCTTTGACATGCACCCGAAATAAAGCACTTTATTTTTATTCTATCGGACTTATCCCGACTTCTGGACGGAGAAAAAGGCGAACAAAAAATGCAACAAAAACGTATTTTCCATCATTTAGAACACTGTAAACTTTAAAATTCCGTACCGAACTCCCCATTGAGTTTAAAGAAATTCGGTTTGGTACACTTTGTAGCTTTCAAATTGTAGTACATTTCTGTGTGCCAAAATCCTCTTGCAAAAATTATTTGGTATGATTCATTAATCAAAATTCGGAAAATCGTATTTTTCGCCCATTTTTCAACTCTGATTTCGAACTTTACACCCCCATAAATAACTCAATATTACGTTTTGTTAAATTCGGTTTGCTGCGATGTGTAGCATCTGAAAGGCACTTTATTACTGCTGTATTCAATTTATCCTGACTCATAAGCGGGAAAAAATTTGGCAGAGAAATCTTAGGTAAAATCCGTTTTTTACACCATCAACTAGAGTGTAAACTTTAAACCCCAGGATCTAACTCACCATAGAGCGCAGAAGGGTTTGCTTATATGCAGAATGTAGCCCTTCATCCGCTCTACATTTCTGTCAAAAGACATTTTAAAAAACTCATAACGGGAGTTAGCATCAGACATAAGCAGGTTGAAAACTCGACCAAAATGTGCTTTTTCACCCCCAGATTTTCACACTCTTTACACTCCCATTCGAGAACTAATGCGAATTTTAACAAACAAAAAAAAACGATTTGGAAAATCCCTTCCGCTATAAATTTGTGCCATTAATTTATTTGAGGATTTAATACTGTGTTGTCCACATGCCGTCTAAAAAACCTCCCAAAATTCATCCTATGTTATAACGTTACACAAAAACATTACACCTCCTTTACACAGCTAGTTTTAGGTTTCAAGAAAAACAAAAAAACATGGGCAGCGAATTTTTTTATTATCTATCTTTTAAAAAAACCGCACCTTCTAGATGTGTCCTGTTATAGCTGTAGGGGGTGTGCACAGGTGTTAGGGGTACCCAAGTATATTAAAGGTACGCGCTAACGCGCTGCCTATGATATATATATATATATATATATATATATATATATATATATATATATATATATATATATATATATATATATATATATATATATATATATATATATATATATATATATATATATATATATATATGGTGGGCCAAAACAAAGGCTACATTCCGATTCAACAGGGCTTAACTTCGGCTAATGTGAACATGAGACGTTAGAACTAGCAACGTTAGATAGATAAAAGTGTCTTCTGTCGAATCGTATAAAAACTTTTGGCTAGCTGCCAGCGTTTCGTGCACTACGGCTATTTGTTTACAACTCACTTTGATATTGTTCTAACCTCAGAGTTTCCGCATTGTATCACATTACTGCGTATGCAGGAATCCTTTTTTGACCTGTTTGACAATAAATAGCTTCACAAAAATTAGGTCGGACATTTTTTAAACCCTCAGAGTAGATACGCTTAGTACTGAGTGCAAAAATATCAGGATATCGTGAAAATAGGATGCAAATTGATGTCAGGACCAATGACGCTATTGGCCTTTAAACAATATTAAAGTAGGGTGTAAACTAATTGCCGTATTGCTCGGAGCATTGATATCTGGCCAAAATTCTTTACACGATTCGAAAGAAGACACTTTAATCTATCTAATGTTGCCAGTTTTAACGTCTCATGTTCACATCAGCTTAAGTTGTGACCTGTTGAATTGGAATGTAGCCTTTTTTTGGCCCACCCTGTATATATATATATATATATATATATATATATATATATATATATATATATATATATATATATATATATATATATATATATATATATATATATATATATATATATATATATATATATATATATATATATATATATATATATATATATATATATATATATATATATATATATATATATATATATATATATATATATATATATATATATATATATATATATATATATATATATATATATATATATATATATATATATATATATATATATATATATATATATATATATATATATATATATATACTAGCTGCACTACCTGGTGTTGCCCGGGTTTGATTTGTTTTTGCAGTAGGTTATACAGGGTGACCCATATGTATCTAGAAGAAGGCTGCAACCCGCCTGATGTTACTTCATGACATTGGCTAGCATATGTTTTAAGGGAAACGGGAATTAGGCGGAACCTTCCCCCAGCCCAGCCCGACACATCTTGAGTCTGCACACAGTAATCTGACTCCCCCTGTCAAATCCACCTAAAAAGGGAGTTAAAGAATCCCTGGCGCCGGCAAATTGTTGGAGATTTGATTATACCAGAAGCTCCCATTTATTTTAACTTCCAAAATCCCAAAATTGCCCTGGTTTTTTCCTAACAGTTTTTACATTAGTTCTCATGAGTAAAAAATTCTATACCAGGAACAGACTGGAGTCAACCTTGGTAGATGCACTGACTATTTTACGAATTACATTTTTATTAAAATCACAAGAAATTTTTATAAATATATTTTACAAACAAAGCAGATACGTACTGTGTTTTCCCAAAATAAGTGCCGGGTGCTTATTGTTTAAAGTTGGTCCTTGGGAGGGGGACACTTAAATGAGGGAGTGTGCTAAATTTTCAAGTCGATTTTGCTGTACTTTACATATTGCTTTCAATTAATTATTATCTATTTAATTTATAAACTTTACAACAACTTCTTCATAATATTAGGGGGCTAATTTTTTTCTTATTTAACAGTGTGGACCCTTACATGTTGTAAAATTTGAAGTGACTGGGGCACGTTACTAACATCATTAAACATGCGGATCTAACATTAAAACTTAATTTGGTACGTTTAAATGAGGGGATTTTTTTAAAAACATCAAAATTATGGATTTTTTTAAAATCGCATCAAAATTACGGATTTTATAAAATAACACCAAAATTACGGATTTAAAAAAAACAATCAAAATTATTGATTTTTCAAGAAACATCGAAATTATGAATTTTTTAAAAACATTAAGATTAAGGATTTTTTTAAAACATCATATTCTATGTGGCGGGATCCTGAAATATCAACATTAGAAAAATTTTTTTTGAAACATCAAAATTACATTTTATTGATGTGACCGGCGCGAAGCCTCGAAAGTCTTCAGCATTTGTGCAGCCTGTTGATGCGAAGTGCAAAATGTTTTTGGATTTTTACAGCCAGCTGTTACCTGCTAGTGCTAATATTGTTTTTTTATTATCTGCTTTTGTTTGTAAAGTCAAATTTAAATTTAATAGGTAAAACAGACTCGGGCAATGCAGATTCCAAGAAAAACAATTTTTTATTTTACATAAATAAAAAATTATTTGTTGTTCTTAAAAAAATTGATAATTTTGATGTTTTTGAAAAATCCATAATTTTGCTGTATTAAAAAAATTCATAATTTTGATGCTTCTTCAGAAAATCCTTATTTTTGACATTTTTAATAAAATGTGTAGCCTGAAGTTTTAAAAAATCTAATCCTTATGTTCTTAAAAAAATCCATAATCTTGATGTTTTTAAAAAATCCATAATTTTGATGTTTCAAAAAAAATTTCCCTCCATAATTTTGATGTTTTTTTTATTAATCCGTAATTTTGGTGTCATTTTAAAAAATCCGTAATTTTGATGTGATTTTAAAAAATCCATAATTTTGATGTTTTTAAAAAAAATCCATAATTTTGATGTTTTTTTAAAAAATCCATGTTTTTTTAAAAAGAATCCATAATTTTGATGTTATTTTAAAAAATCCATAATTTTGATGTTTTTTAAAAAATCGATAATTTTGATGTTTCAAAAAATTTCCATAATGTTGGTGTTTCATCGTGCCCTATCTTATAGCGTTGAGTATGCTATAGCATTGGGTACTTTATACCGTGTCATATCTTATAGCATTGGGTATGCTATACCGTATCCTATCTTGTAGCATTAGGTATGTAAGCATTGGGTATGTTATACAGTATCCTATCTCATAGCATTGGGTACGGTACACCGTGTCCCATCTTGTAGCATTGAGTATCTTAAATGTTATACCGTGTCATCTAAGCATTAGGTATCTCATAGCATTGGATATGTTATACCATGTCCTATCTTATTGCATTGTGTATGTTATAGAATTGGATATATTATACCGTGTCCTATCTTATAGCATTGCATTGCTTATAGCATTGGTTATGTTATACCGTGTCCTATTTAATAACATTGGGTATGTTATTGCGTTATTCGGTTAAACCCGCAATACTGAGGTTTCGTAATGGTAAACGTAGGAGGGCATCCTGCATAACACATTGGTGGGTGGCACACCTGGGCGTGGGGGTTTGGGGGTATGCACCCCCAGAAACCAAAATACCCCCACAGAAATCAAAATACCCCCCAGAATTCAATTTTTGAAAATTTTTTCGTTTTTTCGCAATTTTTTGATGCCAATGGATAGTGCTTGATGAGAAACGTCGGCAAATGGTGTTTTTATCGCCATACCACCATTTTTAAGGCCATTTTTCGACCTTCAAAAAATCTTGCACCCCCCCTAGAATTTTCTTTCTGCCCACGTATGGTGGGTGGGTGTAAAACGACTATGCTTACAACGTGGAGTTGACTAACCGTTGTTAACCGGTTTGGTACCTGAAAAATCGGCCATCTCCCGAAAACGCCTATACTTATAGCACGGGAAGATACGCCGCTTCAACACTGCATAGGGTGAACGGCTGTGAATGGTCGAATTTCAATGTCGCTACGGCTCCTTCCCCCATTGGACCGACCTCGGCCCAAAATATCAGCCCACCAAATTTCATTGGGCCGGAGCCAACCCGGCACAAACATACGAACATACATACAAACAAACAAACTTTCAAAAATATATAGTAGATATATATATATATATATATATATATATATATATATATATATATATATATATATATATATATATATATATATATATATATATATATATATATATATATATATATATATATATATATATATATATATATATATATATATATAATCGGACAGATGACTAATGTTAATGAATAATAGTCAGTTGTAGATTTGGGACTGTCTAAGAGAGCTGTACATTAAATTTTCCAAAAGTACAGTCACAAATTTGTATGTAGGTGCGAAATGACGTTTTTGGCGTTTAACATTAGCGACTTTTATTCAAAATCTTCATTGAAGCAACATTTGTTCGAAAAATTATGGGAGTATCGACAACTTTGTGCGAAAAAATTATTAAACTCTTCGGGTTTCGCGAAAATCCGACTCAAAGCGCCTAAAAATTGTTAAACTAATGCTGAACGACGTTTAGTAGGTTGATTTACTTCCCGATTTCCTGTATGTATAGCATTTGACGCCAAATGTCGTAAATTTCTTGAAAGTAATGCTCGAAAATTTTTCTGCTCTTTAAATCTGCCCTTTAAATTGTTCCGAAAGTTATTCCATGAGCGCCGATTAAAATTATTTCAAACGAAAGACTCTTTATCTTATAAGCAAACAATATGGATACTGATGCACAGTTGCGATAGAACGCATTTATTTTTAATTTACATATCAAGCTGACAAGTCATACAATCCCATATTTATGCTCAGGCCCGGATCCAGGGGGGCGGGGGGGCCTGCTCCCCCGCCCGAAATGGGAAATAATTTTTGTTTTTCTCAAGGGTCCCCCAAAGGGAAAAATGAAAAATTGGCGAAGTGGGTCTGAAACACCGCCAAAACAGGTTTTTAGCGTACTTTTGAGCTAGTAAACTCAAAATTTTCCGGCGCATAGCGCCGGATTTATTGTTTATATAAGGTTTTGTCTTCTAAATCGCTGAAAATCGCTCAAATTTGAGTTAGACATAGAGAGTATGTCAATTTTTTCTAACGCTTTGCGCCGGTTTCATCGTTTAGCTATGGTTTTTGCCTTCTAGCTCACTCAAAACAGCTCAAATTTGAGGTTTGACATGGACAACGTGAAATTTTTCCGGCGCTTAGCGCCGTATTTATTGTTTATATAGGTTTTTTGTCTTCTGACCCGCTCAAAACCACTCAAATTTGAACTTGACATGCAGAATATGTCAATTTTTTTGGCGCTTGGAGCCGAATTATTCGTTATCCGTATTGTTTTTCTCTGTAAAGCATAATGATTGAGTATAAAGGCAAGAGCTAAGAAATAATTCGTCAATTAAGTGATGAGAAATCCGCTCACATCATAAATTTGCTGTATATCAATATGAAATAAAGTGAAAATTTTTTAATTTTTTTGTTGAAATTTTTCTTCACCGTCGTATAGAGCTCGCCGATATACGTTCAAAACTGTCTTTATATTCGCATATCCCCTAATGGTTCTCGAGATATCTGGCCTTAAAAATTTTCGCCCCCCTGAAATAAAATCCTGGATACGGGCCTGTTTATGCTTACCCATTTCGGCTGCATTTCAGCTAGAGTTTTGTTGTAATCATCTTCGTTGAAAACATAATCGCCGAACACCTCACGAAATATTCTGAACAATCCAAAACCGAAAAATGATCGCAGATATTTCACTAGCTGCTCATCTGTGGCTTTTTGTTTGTCGATTACATTGAAAGGACAGACATATAATTGAGGAAAAGACCGGTTGCCGAGGGGCAACACGGAATAAGTCGTCGATATTGGACTGTTCAGGAACGTTAGTATAGTCCCCCTGATTTCGAATGCGAGAATAATACTGGCGAAGACCAACACAAATATCCAAAAGCATCGCAGAAGGCATTGCTGAATACGAGCATGCTTTAATTTGCTTTCTCACTGAAGTGAAAAACTGACCACCCGTGCTTAATGGGAGGCGCGAGTCTAAGGTCGCCCATAGTGGCTAAGACAGGGCCGCTAAAAAGTTCCGGAAAAATGGATATCAAACATGTTTTTGCGTCCTTAAATGGAAAAATCATTCGGCTAGGTAAATTTATGATTCAGATTTTTATTTCCTGAAGCATTTTTATGATATATCCAAGGTGCTTCGAAAAGGGTAGAGTCAGGCCCCCTTCTCTCGATAAATATTTCCAGCTTAATTCACCGTGGTCACATTTTCTACTCAATATATTAATCAACTTTGAGAAATTGTTATGCACACATGAAAACGTGATATGAAGGCGTGGCCAGTGGCGGATCTAGGATTTTTCTAAGAGGGGGTCGGTACCCCAACTTTTCCAAAGACGGTTAAAAATAGGTCCACAAATGTGCCCTTTGCACGCAAAATAACGTTTTTTAGCCGTTTTAGATTGTCTACCTTAATTTAAAATCGCTTTTCACGCAAAATATCTTCGGAAAGTTTTTAAATTTTCAATATTTAAGCTTATAAGTAGTATAGCCTGCGACCCTGGGGGGCAGTTCCGGAACTATATAGTTCTGGAACTAGGTTCGGGAACTTTTTTCCTGTGTTATAGTATAAGCAAACGTGGTAGGCAGCTGAAAAACGGGGGTTAAAACGTGCGCCCTGGCTTTGACAATGCGCGCCCTGAGGGGGTTCCTGTGTTATAATATAGGCGGGGGTGAAGGGGTGCGCCCTGAGTGCGCCCTGGGTATTTTGCGGAAAAATAGTTGTTCCTGGGGGATGGGGTATTTCCGGAACTTGGATAGTGGGGGCGGTAGGGTGCCCGTAAGCTTAAGGGGAGCAGTCCCTGGGGGAGGGGTAGTTTGGGAATCCTGTGAGGGTTGAATTCGGGAACTTGAACACCCTCATAATGAGTCATAGTGTAAAGTAATTTTTTCTTGTTTTTTAGGAAGAAGAGCCGAAAGGAAAAGAAGAAAGGTGAGTACCTATCTGCCGGTCGGCCACCTTGACGTTGGTGAGTAGGCTTATAAAACCAAGAGCCCACCATTTCTCTTTTGCATATTTACGCCAGGTTGTGTTACCCTAATATTCTTTACACCAGCCCAGACCGTCCTCCCCCCATCGCTTCAAACTTTGCATCATGGGTACACCAGTGCACCCATGACCCCGGCCAGCACGGCGGGGACGTGTTGAAGCATCGCTGGCCATCTATTTTTTGTTTTTTTGTTTTTTACGCTATATACAAAATTACAACAACATATTATCGATACACGAAATAATATGTTCAAGTTCATGTTCAATCATGTTGACATTTTCCCAAAGAGGCGCATGTTCGGGCTTCAGGCACTGGAACATGTGATGGTATAGGTACGGCTCACTGTAGTCCCAGGCGCGTTTTATAGCCAAGGCTAGGAACCAAAATCCGCGGACCTTTCGTTTGCCCGTAAAATTCCGAGCGATATTGTAAGCTCGGGCAGCTGCCTTCCATTGTTCTTTCCGATGATCGTTGGAGCGATTCCAAAAGTAAGAGGCCACATGCGCCTAATCCTTGTTTCGGTAGGGCACTAAATTATACATAAAGGCTAGTTGAGTACAAAAATCAACGAAATTTTCTTCAGCAACGTGCATTTTTAAGCAACCGACTAATCAGGACGCAAGTACAAAAACAACTGATGTGTTTTTCACTCTCTCGCCCTATTTATACTTTTTTCCGGAATAGGCGTTTAATGGAATATATCAGCTCAAATTATGAATCATCAAATTTTACTTGTTTGCCTGAGTCTATAAATACTAATATTTTGTTACTTAAAAAACAATAAAAATGGAGGAGATACAGGAAATCAAAAAGCGTTCATTCGTGGACACGGAAAGGAAACCGTATGGGAGGTCAATAAAGCCGCCCATTGAGATATGTGGTCGTAATATGGAGAGGCCCATGTACCCTTTGATGATTCAACTTTGTTATTCTTGCCAAAAAGCATCGTGTGAACGAGAATTTTTCGAAACAAACGGGGGTCGATGGTACATTAATATTCAGATGTGCCCTAGATGTGGGGAATATAATAGAGCAGCGCAGGAGACTGGAACTAAAGTGCTCAAACGGTATGCAGCAGAAGCAGCCGAAGAACTAAAAGCTGAAATTGCTCAAGAAAAAAGTCTATAAATATGAACCCACTAGCGTAATTTCAATAATCTCTTAAAAACATGGCTTCCCCCGGAGAGCTTACCTACCAGCAATTTATCCTTAAGCTTGTTGAAAAAGCCTGTAAACGGTTTGTGACGAATCGTGATGTTCATAGTATAGGTGCGTTTTTTCTGGAGAATTGTTAATGATGAGTTTAAGGAGCAAAGAAAAGAAGAGCTCAAACGCGACGCGTTTTGGCAGTTTGCGTTGGACTTGAAAGATTGTATTCTGGAAAAGAAAATGGAACAGCTGTTCAGCCTATGGCAACAGTTCAATTCAAACGGGAAGAACCTGTTTGAAAATATGTACGATAATTGTATTTGGTACAACGTAAATTGTCTTATATAGCTCTCCCATTATAAATATTAAACTAGTTTTCTCGTAAAAAATGGACAAAAAATTGAAAAAGTTGTATTACGATACTAAATCGGGGTACTCTGGTGTAAACCAGCTGTACCTCAGAGCCAAAAAAGTATTTCCGAAATCAAGAATAAAACAATGGTTAGAAAAGCAACCATCATATACTTTGCACAAACCTGCATTAAGAAAATATTTGCGGAACAGGGTTTTAGTAAGCAGTATTGATGAACAGTGGCAAGCTGATCTGGTTGATCTCCAATCACTATCTCAGCATAATGATGGGTACAAGTATTTATTGAACTGTATAGACATTTTCTCAAAATACTCATGGTCTATACCCTTAAAAAGCAAATTTTCTAATGATATTGTTGAAGCTTTCCAGAAAATCTTTAAAGATCGAAAACCGTATAAATTACAGACTGATGCAGGTAAAGAATTCGTGAACAAAGAGTTTCAGAAATTTTTAAAATCTGAATCTGTTGACTTTTTTGTTACTAAAAGCGAACTGAAAGCATCGGTAGTAGAACGATTTAATCGCACATTAAAAGAGAAAATGTGGCGGTACTTAACTAAAAAGAATACGTACAGGTACATTGACGTCTTAGACAATCTCATGCATAATTATAATCATTCTATGCATAGAACTATAGGTACATTTCCAGCAAACGTTACGCCAAAAAACGAGCAAGAAATTTTAAATAAAGCCTTTCGCATTACAAAAAAAGATGCAGTATTTAAGTTCAATGTTGGCGATAAGATACGTCTAAGTAAAGTTAAGCGCACTTTTGAAAAAGGATACTGGCCCAATTGGACTGAAGAATTTTATATCGTTAAAGAGAGATACGCTAGAACACCACCAGTGTATAGTTTAGAAGACCAAATGGGTGAAAAATTAGAAGGTATTTTCTATGAACCAGAACTGCAAAAAATTGACGTTTCAACTGAAGATTTATTCATTGTCAAAAAAATTCTAAAAACTCGAAAACGCGGCAACAAAACTGATTATTTTGTTCGATGGAGAGGTTACCCGCCCAAATTTGATTCTTGGGTCCCTGATCTGATAAACGTATAAATGGTAATTTTGAATCTGATTTTGAAACAGGAAAAATGGAGGCTGGTCATTGTTTCTTCAAGCAAATTGCAAAATGTCTACTTTTCTGACACGCTATTTTAGTCTTTTCAAGCTTTCATTAGGAAATGCTTAGAAAAAGGCGACGTGTGCACCCTGTCCAAGTTATGCCAGTATTTAAGCCCCAAGGCTGAATTTTATTCTGCTAATCTTTATGCAAAAAGCTTTATTATGATCACATTTCTTCATCTAAAAAGCGCAAATTTTTTGTAAAGTTTGGAAAATTTCTTGCAAAGTTTTGGAAAATTTTTGTAAAGTTTGAAAAATTTCTTGCAGAGTTTGGAATCAATTTTATATGCTTAAGGATAGCAAATTTGTAGACATTAGAAAATTTATTGTAAAGTTTGAAAAATTTCTTGCTGGAATTGAAAAATTTTTGCAATGAATGAAACTTTAGTTCATTCAATTTGGCATTGCTCAAGCATTGATTCAACTATTTTATGTGCTATATGCAATTCATGTTCTCTTTTTGCACCAGTGAGAATCATTTTTCCGCTTGTAAAGAGTAAAAACGTTACATTTCTGAATTTATATATTAAGCCAGGAAAGAGTTCTACTTCATACATGCATTTTCTTTTAACCAACTCATAAAATTTGCAAAGATTTATGCGAAATCCTAAATCAGCAGAGCCTACAAACAGCTGAGGCTGTATTTTTAGGTAACAGGCTTGTGCATTTATTAGCTCTATAAAATGTTTTATTGCATTTTCGCCATCTTTAACTTTTTTAGCTCCTACGCATACTATTTTACCTGACTTGAATATCAATAATGTAGCATGAGGTGGTCGATATATGATACCTGGAAATTTCTGAGGGTTATATTGTGCAGTATTTGGTAATTTTGCATATATCTCATCTAGATCAAGTGTGTCTTTAAGTGCTGCAGTAAGCACTATGTTCTGAATAGTAACCATTTTCTATATATACCCACCTGTTTCTTAATACATATTTATAAACCATGATTTTTCAACACCCTTTTACTTGCCTTGTTTCTGGGCCAACAAAGTCTGGCAAGACAACTTTTGTCAGGCAATTATTAGAAAACAGAGCACACTTGTTTGATACAAAAATTAAAAAGATTTGGTGGTGCTTTGCCGAAAATCAGCCGCTGTATAGGGAAATGCAAGATGTTTCATTTATAGAAGGGCTTCCTGATTTTAGTTATTTAAAAAAGTTTAGTCCAATGCCGCAACTTTTGATATTAGATGATCTAATGCAAGAGAGCAAGGGTAATGTTCAAATTGTACAGCTTTTCACAAGGAGATGTCATCATTGGAATATTAGCATCATTCACATTGTTCAAAATGTGTTCTTTGAAGGCCTCAGAACTTCACGCATAAACTCTGATTATATAGTCTTATTTAAAAACCCTGCCGATCAATTACAGTCACAAATTTTGTCTCGCCAACTTTATCCAACAAATTCCAAATATTTCCTAGAAGCTTATTCTGATGCTACCTCTCAGCCACATGGCTATCTCTTGATAGATCTCACCCAAAATGCTAGAGATGAATTAAGACTTAAAACAAACATATTTAGCAAGCATCCGACTGTTTATGTAAAAAAATCTATAAATACTAATAATGACGGTGTAACCAATAAAAATGGGTAAAGAACGATTAAAACGCAATATTGTGTGCTTACACCTTCTGAGTCGAGCAAGAAAACCTCAAAGGGAGTCAATTATAAATACTGCCAGTAAAGATCAAATACTTTGTCTCTGTGACTGTGCAAGCAATTTTTTAAATGGTAACATTCCTTTTTCCGAAAAAGATATAAACAAACTTCGGAGATATCAAAATCAAATAAGACGTCTGGCAAATAATAAACAAATCAGTACAAAAGAAAGAAAAAATATTATAGTACAGGACGGTGGTTTTCTTCCTCTTTTGTTAACTCCGATACTTACAATTGCAGGCAGTCTTTTAGCTGATGCAATAACAGGTAGAAAATGAAACATACTGAAAAAATGATTCTTATACCCGCTGAAATCAGCGAGCGGACTAAACCTATTGATGTTGTGCTAGAGTCCTTGGATAATGAGATGCAGAAAGTGTTGAACAGCAAAAATATACCATCTGATTTAAAACTTATAAAATATAATCAGATACTTGGCAAATTTAAGCGATTGCATGAACAGAAACAGGAACCGTACAAAGCCAATATAATTGAACATACAAAAGATGTACTTAGCAATGATGAAATACTAACTGCTATGCCAAAAAATCAAATTCCAAAGGCTAAAATGCTTCTCCACTATATTCGTACAAACCCTTTTATTGAAATAGAGTCTGATGGTGAGCTTGTTATAGATGGGCAAAAAATTGAAGGCTCAAACATTACAGATTTAATTAATGATTTAGCACGTGAGCGTAAGAAAATAAGCAGACATCCTGGTACAAAGGAATTGCTGAAAGTGTTGAACCGCACAAATGTCCCACTAGCAAGTATTGGTAATAGACAAGGTAGGGAAATTTTTGCCGCAGGTGATGACTTTGACTGGGACGAAAGTCTATAAATACCTTGTGTGTTTCAATTTTTGTGAAATAATCACAAAAATGCATGTTCAATTTACTCCCGACAATTACAACATTTGGCTGGAATATTATACAGGGCAGGCTGCCCAAACTGGTTATGGATTGGATGGGTTTAAAGGCATCCCATACCAGCGGGGCGTTGGTCTTGGCAACTTTTTCCGCTCCCTATTCAGAATGGCCATCCCTGTTCTGCAATCAATTGGTAAGCAAGTTGGAAAGCATGCTTTAGTTGCAGGTTCAAATATAGCATCCGATTTGGCCCAGGGAAAACCTCTTTTTGAGTCTACTAAAAAGCATTCAAAGCGAGAAGCTGCCCAACTTTTTGATGAAGCCTCTCATGCCCTAGAACATCAGCAAGGAGAGGGTCTTGGTAGTCGCCCAAAGTCTATAAATACTAATGCACTTGATGCGTTTTCTAAAAAACATGGCTCTCATAGACGTAAAATCTATTCCGAGTACTAAAACTGAGTTAGACCTTTTCACGGTCCCTCCTACCCAAGTGGTAGTAAAGCGCGGCTTTTGGCATGAAATACAACCAACGCATCCCATAACTAATGAGGGACCATATGAATTTAGAATACCTCCCGATCCTCATTATATTCAGCTGAACAAAAATTACATTTATATGCTACTAAGAATTAAAAAACCAACAGTTGCTGCAGGATCAGTAGTACCTGACTATGCACCTATCAATCTTATTGGTAAAACTTTTTTCAAGCAAGTAAAATGTTTTCTAGGAGGCCGTTTAGTTTTTGACAGCTCCGATAAATATGCATATAGATCTTATTTTGAAACTGAATTAAATTATGGATTTGATGCAAAGCATTCACACTTACAGGCAGCATTATATTTTCATGATGGCGGCATTAATGTTGACACAAAAGATAGTGAATCATTCAAAAAGCGAGCTGCTATGTTTAAAGATGAAAATTTTGTAGAAGTTGCGGCTCCACTGCATATTGATATGTTCTTGCAAGATAGGTATTTAGTCAATTTTACCGATTTTCTGCTTAGAATTACACAGAAATAGTAATGCATTTGCTTTGCAGTGTTTTGAAGATGTTAACTTAGATTTGAAAGTCTCTCAAATGAAATTTTTTATTCGAAAAGTTGAGGTTTTGGACACAGTAAATTTAGCTCTAGAGCAAACAATGCTTTCATACACAGCCAAATATCCTATAAGGCGCGTAGCTATCACTAACTTGCATATATCAAACCCTGCTAGGGAAACGCCAAATTATACATTGTTCACTGGTCAGCTACCTAGACGTATTGTATTTGCTTGTGTTGAAGGCAGTGCTTATCGAGGCAATCTAGCAAAATCGCCTTTCAACTTCAAACCTTTCAGCATATATGATGCAAAAGTAACGTGTGGGGGTATAACCTACCCTGCTTACCCACTTGGCATTGCATTCAAACATGATAGGTACTTGCAAGCCTATAATCAAATGTATGATGCACTCGATATAGGCCGTGAAGGTAATTTCATTAGCAGAGATGAGTTTAAGACAAGTCACTGCTTTTTTGTATTCGACTTGACACCTGATGCAGATGATGGGGGGCATTGGGATCTAGCACATGAAGGAACAACAAGCATAACTGTAAGGTTTGCTGATAATTTGCCTGATTCTGGCATAGAAATCATTATATATGCTGAATTTGATAATTTAATAATGATTGATAAAAATCGAAACACATTTCATGACTATAGTGCGTAAACATGAATACTATGGAAGTATTTAAAATTCTTGAACGTAATATCAAAATGGATATGTTTTTGGGCGTTTTTCCATTAGACCGCTTACCACCTATAAAAAACTATCCTGCAGCTATAGTGGTTAATTTGGATGCTAGCAATGAGCCTGGTTCACACTGGCTTGCTTTGTATTTTGTAAGCAAGAAACGCTGTGACTATTTTGATAGCTATGGCTTAGAGCCACCTGTGCAATTGAAGCATTATATTTCTGATAATGCGCTTTCATTTACATACAATAATGTCCAAACACAAGGGCTTTTTTCCATTAGTTGTGGACATATGTGCATCTACTTCCTCTTATGCAGGAGTAATGATATTCCCTTCAAAAATATTGTTCTATCTATGCTGAGCGAAAAAAATTTATACATACTTTGATAAGCTTAAATTATAAAAATGGATACTAAACAATTCTATTTAACGCTTCCGAGCAATTCACAGGAAGCCAATACTGCGGCTACATTTGTAACTGGCCTGCCAAGGCAAATTATATTATCTGGCGATATGGGAAGTTGGTTTAGCTGAGATAATTTATGCTAATACATGGCACAATGTTGCTGAGGATCAGAATATGATACAATTTTATGATTTTAAAAATAATGTACGAGTAAAAATGCTTATTCCTAGAGCTAGATACCAAAATATACACGATCTTATTAAAACAATCAGTGAGGGAATGAAAATGGTTAGTCAAAATGAAAAATTTGAATATACTGAGTACCTGACTTTCAAGTATCATGAAAATAAGAAATTTTGTCATATAGTAATTAACACTGCATACATTTAAGGCTTAAAGCTAACGAATCATTTGATGTATATGTTAGGCTTTTTAGATAGTCAGCTTAAAAATGTAAATTATACTCTTGCACAAGAAGTGACCATAGCTGCCCATCACTCTCCTGACATGCTAGGCGGAATGCACAATTTTTACGTTTATTGCGATATAATTGAGCCTCAAATTGTTGGAAACGTTTTTGCGCAACTTTTGCAGGTTGTAAACATTAAAGGAAAATACATGGATATTGTAAACCATGCATATATTAGCCCACACTATATACCCGTGCTGAAGAAATCATTTAACACAATTGAAATAAATATCAAAACGGATCAAAATCAGCCCGTACCTTTTGAATTCGGCAAAACTATTGTAAAATTGCATTTTAGACACCAATAGACTATAAATAAAACCTATGTAGGTTACATATAATACAAAAATTATTTTCTTGTTGGTGCTCTTACATTCCACATATGGGGTTGATCCATGTATATGAAAATGAGTTATGGTAATTTGCCATAATTTAGCAGACTAAAGTAGCACGTCACACTCTGCAAAAATACAAAAAGTTCTAGTGCCCGACTACCAAATAAAAGAATATTATAATAATATTTTGTTTTTTCAAGGACCTGTGGCTGATAAGGTGCTTGATTTACATGCTGCTAATAATCATCATTATGATCTGATTACAAAAATGCCTCAAGTGCAGTAAGTTTTTCCTCCAAAAACAGCGCTTTGGTGGTGCTTGTGACCCACGCAAATCCTCTCATTCTATGCTCATGCTTAAAGAGCAGCAAAAAATGTAACGTACAGTGTAAAGAGATGTAAAGTCGTGTAAAGTGTAAAGTGGTGTAAAGTAGTGTAAAGTGTAAACTTGTGTAAAGTAGTGTAAAGTGTAAAGTGGTGTAAAGTAGTGTAAAGTGTAAACAAGTGTAAAGTGTAAAGTGGTGTAAAGTGGTTCACCATCCCTTCTTATCCTATTCCTATCATAAGCCCACCTTATACTACCCTCCCTCGGCCACTCTTATCCTAAGTTTAAAGAGAAGGCACTAATGAACCCTTGTTGGTGAAGGCACTAATGAACCCTTGTTGGTGCCCCTCCCCTGGAACAACTTTTTGAAAGTTCCCGAACTACCCCCCAACCCTAGGGGCGACTTTTTGAAAGTTCCCGAACTACCCCCTTCCCCCAGGGATAACTTTCTTGAAAGTTCCGGAACTACCTTATCCCCCAGGGACAACTATTTTTTCGGCAAAATACCCAGGGCGCACTCAGGGCGCACTCAGGGCGCACCCCTCACCCCCGCCTATATTATAACACAGGGAACCCCCTCAGGGCGCACATTCTCAGAGCCAGGGCGCACATTTCAACCCCCATTTTCCAGCTACCACACACGTCCGCCTATGCTATAACACAGGAAAAAAGTTCCCGAACTTAGTTCCACCTATTTTATAACATGGGCTACGTTATAACGTTGCTCCCCAGGGTCGCAGGCTATACTACTCTTATATATCATAAATTTTGTTTAAGTTTGGCAAGAATCTGGCGCGAAGCGCCAGAAAATCCGTGAAATTCAGGCGGAAGGACGTTAAGAACCTTGATTTACTGCTTGGCTTTCCTGTACTTTGTAGCATCTGACACGAAATTGTAAACTTTTGATTGAGAATAGAGGGAGACTATGCTGAAGAAATAGTTGGTTCTACTGTTGAAATTGTCTTAAAAGCTATTCCATAAGCAAAAAAATGACTTCCAGGTCGCCCTGAAAGTGAATAAATGTCCTTAATAAATATAATCCGGCATGAAGTGCCGGTTAAATTTGAGAAATTATGGTCTCCGACGGCCAAAAAGCTGTCAGCGCAGACGACTTACTCTACACTTAATCGCTAATTTAACATTATTAATCATTTAACTTCGTAAGGAAACGCGCTGATTTAGAAGTTTAAACCATTATTGTAACATAATCAACTTTAAGTCTAGATGCATACTGTATTTTATATCATATATATATATATATATATATATATCGTAATATATATATCGTATTATTAGCGTAACAAGTACATTTTCATTTGATATATGTACCGCAAATACATTATGTATATCGCGATTTCGCCGAACAGCCAGATATGGTAATGCGTAGAAAAGCGGCAAATTGAAAGAAGATGAGAGCTAGCTAGTACGGTATGTGAGTTGCAGACATAAAGACTCCAAAAAGGGATTAAAACTGAATTCCAGACACAACAGCGAAGTTGACTTAACCAACTTGAATGTCAGACAGAGCGGCTGGGAACCCAGCCATAAGCCGAGCTCAAATCCGAGAAATTCACAAAAGTCAATGAAAATAGTATATCAATTAGCATGAGTGACGTGTTAAGCAATAGGAAAAGTTCAGCACGCAAATACGCAATAAATTTCATTACATGCAGCGGTACGCTCTGTAATGGAATAGATACAAAATCGGTGAGACCAAAAACGAATGTAGAAAGTATGGCGGAAGCGGGAGGTTAAAAGAGGCCAAAAGGGCAAAGCTAAGGTCAAAATAAGAGATATAAAATACGTGTAAACTACACGGAAAAGATACCCAAAAACTAAAGTAAGCAAAGTTGTTTTGCTTCAACTCGCCAAGATTAAGCTTCTTCTTAATCCTTTTACTCGCCAGACCGCATGGCTCCCGAAAACTATAAAAATCGGATTAGAGCAACAAAATGGCTCAGTCTTTTTATGCCCTGATCAGAAATTGCGCTTTGTATTACTAGCTCGAGTTTTCGAATTGCATTTACTATCTTCTTAAATCATACGCTCAGATTCACGCAGGCCGCTCAGGCTGATAGGCGAACTTGAATAACTCGTACCCGCAACGTCACTTAATTCGATTAATTAAGTATTTGTAAGTAACTTATTTCAATAATAAAATATAAATCTTAAATATTGTTGATTTAAGGCCTACAGTTACGCTACCTAACATCTAGCAGAATCGGTCGTGACAAAGTGTTGTAAATTATATATACATTCTTTATCTCGCCAACTTAAACCGTTCCGATAGAGCTTTTATCAAAAAATCAAAAAAGTTTTGCACTATGCTATTTCAGTAATAAAAAATTTTAACTCAATTGCACTGTTAAAAGAAATTAAAACAACCTTAATTTGAATAAACATTTTTTTCTGTTTTTGAACACTTTCTTGAAGGGACAGAATGACATAAAAATATAGCGCTGTCTCAGGTGGAGCTTTAGGTGCAAATCACATTATATACAATGTTTAGATTTTTTAGGGCCGCTAAAGACAACGTCAACTTCTCGCAGAAGAGAACCCCAAACACGACCTTGTCTTACCCCTGAAAGAACTTTGTACTTGTTGATAGGATTTGGGTTGAGTCTAGTGTTCAAAATTGAGAAAGTGCAATTTCCATTGCAAAATCAGCGAAACTTAAATTATTGTATCAAAGGAAATTGAGAAATAAAAAACGGCATCAAACAAAAATGTAAATGAAGGTGTTTTTGTAATATTTTATTTTTCATAACGATGTGTAGGCCATTTAGTTTCGCTGGGAAAGAATGTTTGGCTTACTCTATAGTAGAATGTCCCTGTTTGTTCATTTAAGTCTCATTTCTACTTATACATGAGCATAATTTTGTACTAATCTTGATTTTTTCTGCAATGCCCTTAATTGCTTTTGAAAAGAACGTGATGAAGTAAGGTCAAACATCAAGACTTATTTTGTGTTCCTCCCTTGGAGCTCTGAAAGTTTTACCTTCAGAATTAGGACCTTTTTATACGTAAGATAATCCGGTTTGCTAAAATTTGTAGAAGGCTCAGTATAAATAAAGCGCACACAAGTTTCGACTCAGAATAGCCCTTCTCCTGTCAATCAGTAGCTACTTATACGTTAGGGAATGTTTCATTCCTTTTATAAAAGCCTCATTTTTCCAAACACTCTTCGAAATAGCTGTAAAAGCTCAGCTTGTCAACAATTACCCGGAAAACGTCGATGATATCTAATGCAAGGATGAATCTAATTCGTAATTTTAGCTAGTCAATAAACATTTTCCGTAATTTTAACATAGGTGAATGTAGTAGAATGGAGGTATGTGAAATGAGTTCCCAGTTTCAGAATTTAAAAAATATATTTTCTGAATTTTTTTTAGTTTTTCGGTCTTGAGAAATGTTTTTTCGAAGTTAACGCTTCTAAAACCGTACCTATGTATATATCCTGCTTCTATACTGGAATGCTAAAAACGTTATTTTTGAATTACACAAATCAGCGACACCATGGATAGTGAGCCTGCTAAGCATATCTCGACACTGAGTGTCATCTTGATATTCACTACCCTTGTTCTTGCTCAGCAATTGATCTCTGCCGGACATGTTATCTATAATGACTCAAATTCTATTCTGAAATTGAATGTGAAAGAGTGAAAGAATACTATAGTCTGTTTCATTTAACTTTACGGTTTTCTTTTGAATTTTTCAGCAAGAATTGGGCTACAAAAGTGGTTTAAAGTTTTCATGCATTAATGCGGCTTGATAATGGCATATGAATCCACACGTGAATCAATATACTGTAGAATATCATATTTACCGTATTAGTTTAAAACACTTTTGTAGTCACTTTACACTTTTTCAAAAATATTAAAGGTAAAAGAAATGGATTATAGCTAAGGAAATCTCAGCGTGTGCTGGAAAAGCCGAGTATAAATATACATGGAATTTTACATTTGTTTCTATCTTTCTGGTTTCAGAAACTATTATATAAATAATCTACCTATGATACTACTCGAATCTTAATGATGTAATTTCACTACATTGACAATTTTAGTGACAGATGTGTTAAGAAACTCTAAATTTTTGCAGGCAATATAAACATTTCGGATGGAAACCTCCACAAAGTATACTTAATAAATGCGTCCGTTTGATAGAAACTTCTGTCACGAACTCTGATACGGTTGTAAAATGAATAAACAAATAGACGCTTACTGACGATTCTGTTTTCCTTTTCGAAAAAATTCAAAATTTATTAAACCATAATCAAATTAATTTTTGATCGACATGTTCAAAAGATTTAAGACATTTTTTTCGAAGTAAGCTTAAAAAAAATCGAGAGAAAAAACATTCTAAAATTGGATTGATCTTTTTCGAGATTAAATAATCCGGAAAATCGAATTTATTACAACTCTTTTATTCAAAAAGATGTGAAATTGAGTGCAGCAGGCATCCTAAAAAAGGTAAATATTTTCAGGCGCTGTGAGCCGAATTTATTGTTTATGTATACTTTTGCCTTCTAATCGCACTAAACTGCTCAAAATTAAGTTCGACATGGAGAACATGTCAGATTTTTCCGGCCCTTCGCGCCAGAGTGTTTATTTCTTCTATTGTTTTTATTGTTTTCTTTAGAAATAAAAAGATTGAGTATAAATGCAAAAGTTTAAAAGTTTTCAATGAATTGAATGACAAGAAACCAGCGTATAATTATCAAATAGAGTGAAAATTTTTTGGGATTTAAAAATAAAATTTTAGCGCTAGTGTATAGTGCTCGATAAAAAACGTTCAAAAATGCCCTTTATTTTGGCCTACCTCCTAATGTTTCTCGAGACATCGGACTTTATTTTACTTTTCCAACGCATGAACTGAATTACATCATATTTGACTTACGGTCAATTTCAAGTGATTCAGGAAGTAAGTGGCTTTTTTCCCGTGTCAATCATTCTCTTTGATTTTTGTCTAATTTTTTTCTACTTTTAGGAGTCTACACAACACATGGGCGTGGAAGAGAGAGTTTGGCGAGGTTCGTATCCCCTCCAGAACTTGAAATACCCTCCTCCGCAGATTACTGTAGACCGTAGTTGGGCAGCATCGAAATTCTGGTGAAAGGGGGAGGGGAGTGCGAAGATTTTCAAAGATAAAAAAATGGTCTTAAAAACGATGGTATGGCGAAAAAACATCATTTTTCAATGTTTCTTATTAAGCACTATCCATTGGTATCAAAAAATTCGGGGAAAAACAAAAAATTTTCAAAAATTGATTTCTGGGGGGTTGTAATTCAGTCTCCTGGAAGGGCGCATACCCCGCATGCCCACGTGTGCTGTCGACCCCATAATTCTATTTTGAGCAAGGCTTTTGGTGATTTACCCCATCCTGACCTATAGAATTTTGGTGCTGGCTATATATGCTCAACACTCCCGTCCTGCAGACGCATATCAGCTGGAAATGAAGCTTTTTCGCAGGAAAATTCGCGGAGATAACAGATTGGTGAAAATCTAGTTTTATCTACGCAATCGCTGAAAAATCTCTTACAAAACAATAAATTAATATACAGTCCCGTACGTAGAAATAAAGGGATACATGGGAAAATATAAAGGACGATCTAGATATTTGAAAGAATTAGAGCAGCAATCACAAATAAACGAAAACTGCAACCATAATTTTTTTAAATTCATATTTTTCAATTCACTGAATACGTTTTGGTTGAAGTTAATACGTGAATCCTCTTAAATCTCTAATGATATGATACCCACATTTATGCTTGCCGTCAGCCATTTAGCTAATATTATTAATCTTTAATCATTAAGGTTTTACCTTATTAACAAGCTCCTTTTGAAGACATATTTCAGTGATAGATTTTTCCAACTGCTGAAGTAAAATTGAATCAATTTACCAATTTACAAAGACCGTAGATTGTGCGGTGGAACGCGGAAGTAATTTCTTCAATTGGATGATATGCATAGATGAGTGGCTCCCGAATTCCGGAGGAGTACAATATTTTTTCAAAGGTCAAAAACAGCTTACAAATTGTGGTATGCCGAAAAACACTATCAAAAAATTGCGAAAAAACAAAAAACAATTTCAAGAAGTGAATTCTAGGGGGTATATTTTGGTTTCTGGATGAGGGAAATGGTTTGGTTTCTCGGGGGAAGGGTGCATACCCTTAAACCCCCCACGCCAAGGTGTGATGATTTTCCTTTGTAATTATAGTCTGTTTCACGCAACTTCGGTCATAAATTTCGAAACTATCTCTGACAACGAGCTAACAGATTGCGATTATAGCTTTGATCTGATATATAATTATAATAACCCTCGGCTTACTGTCGATGAAAATTCTTAAAATTTCATGCACGAAGTCATGTGAAACAGACTATAATTTAATTCGACTCTCTGAGTTCAGAAAATCCATCGCTGAAATATGCCTCTAATGCACACCACAGGTTCAGTCGTGCGCTTATGCTATCAAAACGAGTTAATACTAAGCATAAAGGGCTAGTTTACTCCTTGTAACTGAAATAAATGCAAGACATGATAGGAGTACAAAGATTGTTAAATCTGGACAAATAGCAAGCCATTGTCGCTGCCGCAATAAATGCAGATTCCGGATTGAATTTCGTTGAGTAACACGAGGCATTATATAAAGGCCTAAAAAAGCGAGAGGATCAAATAAACAAAACAGCGCTACACCGGAAACAATAAATCGGAAATATTTACGTACGATGTAAATTGTCATGGAATAAATATCAACATAAGTGTATATGGGTTTTTCTATATGAATTAGGGTTTCGCTCAATTCCATGGGCGATTTAAATGTAAACATTGTCTAGACAAATCGGCGGTAATCGAGTGACCCATGTCAAATACAATCGAATTAAAGCATGATTTGTTTCCAATTTTCAGAATGCAATTTTAGGAAAGAATATTGACACACACACACACACACACACACACACACACACACACACACACACACACACACACACACACACACACACACACACACACACACACACACACACACACACACACACACACACACACACACACACACACACACTTACATACACACACACACACACACACACACACACACACACACACACACACACACACACACACATACACACACACACACACACACACACACACACACACACACACACACACACACACACACACACACACACAATATCTCAGTCTGCAATCTGCATATTAATGCTTAGAAAACACATCCTGCGAAATTTGTTGGTATCCGCATTTTGAGACCCAACTTATTTTTTGTCAGGCTCTGTCGTATGTCAAGTACGCCATTGCGCACACGGAGGGGGAACTATGGGACACTGTTTGGTCGGGCAGCGCCTAAATTGGAGAAGTGTATTTTTTGAATTATTTTTAAAAGATGAAAATTCTGTAGTATAAAATTTTTTATGTCAAACAACGTCGTATGTTCAAATCGAAGAATATCAAAATAATGATCGTTTTGGCTCCAATAGTTGCAAAAAACACCTTTTTCTAACTTGTTCGTTTAGTTCGATGTAATAGCAATAAAAAACATCTCAGAGGCGAAAGATTCTTGCCACTCCAATCGGAAGGATCCACATAGTTTTTAGGGTACAAGATAGTCGATCGAGAAGTTGCCCAATAATTAAAAATTAAAAGGCAAGTTTAATGAAAAAACTGAGAGGGTGACTAAGAAAACCTTTTTTCCAGTTTTTTCATAAGCATTCTCTTGGTTCCTAATTTTTCTACTACAAAATTGTATCTCTAAGGTTCCATGAACTGCCGAATATGTTTAAAATTCCTGACACGAATGTATACCGAGGCACAAACGTGCATTTACTTTGACAGATGTGAGATATTTTATCACAGGAATATATTAATAATGTGTAGCCGTCAGACTCGACTTATCTGAAGACTCTACGATTTTTCTACTAGATTTTGTCGCAATTCTGACCTACAATAAAATTATCCAAAATATTCACTGAGATCTTAACCTCCCGTCCGATTAGCGGATAACAAGCAAGGCAGGTTGAGCCCTAATTCCCCCAGTCGGAGTAGAGCACATTTAAGTCGCAATGCTATCTATCGAAATAATTATTCGAAAATAATGAAAACAGCTAAATCGATGATAATTGATGAAACGTCCCACCACCACTGAATGTCTTCGAATGAGAATAACAAAGGCCAAAGAAACTAAGCTATAAAGCTTCGCTTCAGTTGAAGCAATCAAAAAGCCAGTAAAGAGGAAAGTTTAATCAGAAATCAACGTTGGTTCGGACTAAATATATGTACACCAACCCAAGGGCGTAGCCAGGGGGGGGGCATAGGGGGCATATGCCCCCTCCAAAATTTTTCTAAAATTTTGTCGATTTTTCTGGTGCAATAATTGTGATCAGAATATTGAGATCAAAAAGGAAAAAAACATCAAAATCTTCCGGCGCTTAGCGCCGAGTCATTATTATATATTGTTATATAGATCCGTGAGTTTAGAACCTTGAATAGGCTAAAATAATCTAGCGCTTCAGATCAATTTAGTGATTAAATCCTCTATTTGTTCGTTAAATGAAACTGCGCATACTTACTGAGCATAATAGTAAAAGTGTGAAAATGATTGCGTACCAGTTTGCTTATTCTCTGCTTTGTTTGTTTTTCTTTACAAGGACAACTTTTCTTGTGTTTTTAGGCATTTTCTTTTTTCTGAACTATATCTTATTAATAAGAAGGCTACAAATGGGTCTGAAAAGGGTAAGAACAAAATTTTCATAGACACATTTTCCAGGGACCCGTTGTTGCATCTTAGCAAAGGTCGAAAAACGCATTTCAGCTCAGAAGTCTCGTGCGAGTCGATCAATTTTAACTGTTTTTGGGCTTAATTCAGGACTAAGATTTAGCCGGTTTTGTGAAAATTTTAACTTTACAATTCAACATTGATGTGCACTGCATACAAAATTTTCCGGGGCTCTGCAACGGACCCCACTGTGGCCAGCCTTAAAATCTTGTTGTACGTGTAAAAAAAATTTTGGTTAAACAAAAAGGGGTAAAAGGGTTAGGAATTTCATAAAATTTCCGGCGCTTTGCGCCGTAAAGTTTGTCTGTTCTGTATGATTTAAACAGTATAAATTAAGTTTATAGAGCAAAGAGTCAAAATTTTCCGGTGCATTACTCCGCCATTTACTGTTGTTTCTTTTTGTAAAGCTCCAGCATTGCGTTTAAAAGCGTGAATCAGTCAAAATATTCTAGTGCTTCATACTAAGTTACTAATGCGCAGTTTTCCTGTTAGAAGCCTGAACTTATCTGGCACGTAGCTGGCCGTCCTATTTTGGGGGGACTAACACCAATTTTGGGGAAGCTAAGCCCGGAAAGGCCAAAAATAGCACAAAATAACGTTTAAAAAGTCCTATTTTTTATCTTTCTGAATTTTGGGGGGTCCAAACCATAGGTGGGCAGCACCAAAATTCTGGGGGGTGAAAAAATTTTCAAAGGTCAAAAAATGGCCTTAAAAGTGGTCGTTTGGCGAAAAAAACACCATTTTTCGACGTTTCTCATTGAGCACTATCCAATGGCATCAAAAAATCGCTAAAAAAGCAAAAAAATTTCAAAATTTGAATTCTGGGGGGAGTATTTTGATTTCTGGGCGGGGTATTTCAACTTATGGGGGGTGCATACCCCCAAACCCCCCACGCCCATGTGTGATCCAAACCCCCCTCCGATTCTCCTCCAGAGAATCGTGCTTCGAATTTATGGCATTATGTCAAAATTGTTTTGCACAAATTTGGTATTTTTCTGCTCTGTCAGACTGCCAGTATTCACAGCGCTACAAAATGTTAACGGTGGTAAAAATGATTTAATTTTTGTGCATTTTGAGTCACTCGTGATCTCCGAACTGTTTGTCTATACAGAGGACGTAAATTCTACACGAAAACGGTTGTATTGTTGATCGTCAGAAACCCATAAATCAGCCAGGCTGCACTACTAATGGTCGAAAAACTCAATTTTACAATACATCGTGCCACTATACCGCATCAAAGCATTCGATGCAAAAGTAGTCTTCAAAAATTTTGTTCATGCCCCCTTCGAACCAAAATCTTGGCTACGCCTCTGCACCAACCAATAATCGCTGAATTACGAACTGCGCGATCGAAAAAAGAGACGCGACCTACTCCTTTATCGAAAAAGACGCCGAACTAGACGCGCACATTTTACCTTCTTAAGCTGCGCGTTTTGTCAATGGGTTGGGAAAATATTCGAATAGGAAATTAATAATAAAAAGAAAGGAAGAAGACCAATATTAAAGAGCTGTAATATTGTTTACTGTGTTGCTCACTAAAATCGGAAGGCATATGACGTAACCAGCATACGATCTAAACTCGATGCTGGTTACAAATGGAAAAAATACAAATTAATGCAGAAAATTATAAAAATTGATACTCTGGTTTAACAACGTAGCACCTACCCTAATAAAAGTGCTGAGGAATGGCCGTAATGACATTTGGCACTTTTCCTTTACTAATTTCTGTTTTTAAATTTTGAAACGCTATCATTCTTGAGAAGCGCTTAGCCTAATTTTTTCATACGTATAGTTAACAATTTGGTGACCGGATGAAAAGCATGCGCATATAAGTGCGTATTCAAAACGCGGAATCATATCCATAAGTGGGCGGCACCAAATTTCTGAGAGCGGGTGCAAGATTTTTTCAAAGGCCAAAACATGGCCTTAAAAATGGTGGTATGGCGATAAATCACTATTTTTTTAAAGTTTCTCGTCGAGCACTATCCATTGGCATCAAAAAATTGCGAAAAAAGCAAAAAACATTTTCAGAAATTGAATTCTCGGGAGGGAGCGTATTTAAGTTTCTGAAGGGGGTGCATACCCCCAAACCCCCCCACCAACGCCCAGGTATGATTATATCAACGTGCAATGGAATGCATGCTTTAAACTATTCTGAGCAATCGGCGGACAGGACAAGAATGAAGCGTGAATGATACAAGTTTTCCTTTTGTTCTTGACAGTGCAAGCAGGCCTTAGGCGCATTGTGGATGAAACATATTATTCACTGGTTTTATGCGTAATTGCCTTTTTTAGTAGACCGACGTTTGAATGAAAGTTTATATTTGTATTTAGTAATATTGACTGTCCGAGATTCAAGGTTAAAACGAGCTAACCGGAAACTAACCGAAATAATTATAATACGCATTTCACGATATTCTATAATCAATCATCGTTAGGTGTACAAAATGAAGTAGGGATTAGCGAAAACAAGTTTCCGGCTAAAATATTATGCACGATGAGCCATTCATTGAACAAAACGCTATTCGGGCGACTTCGCTGTTCCTGCGTTTATTATGCTGAATTTAATGACTAGGGTAGTAGTTTCGCTGCTTTTCTAGATGCAGTATTTTTCGCGAATTTCCGTAACTTTTAATTTTTCGAGCGAGTCATTATGATTTGTTCAGAAAAAATGCTGGAAATTGTGATTCGGACCCTCAGTTTTCAATTTAAAAAAAATAATAATAATTGTATGTAAAATAAGCCGGAATTTACTAAATTTTTATCACCTTAAGCAGAAAAAAATTAAATTTGAGCCTAAAATACTAGGAGCGCAGTTTCATGGGTGAAATCGATTCAGGTGGGAACCTATGTACATTCCATTAAGATAAAGTCCCCCCATTTAATTAATTAAGACCATACGTGCTCATCGGAGCTTCAAGTGTGCGAATACAAGGTACACGAGGCAAAATTGAGCTGAAAAACGTTTAGAATTGACCATAAACTGTTAATGAAGGTAATTTTAAGACTAATTTCAAGTTGACACAAAACCACATTAGCTTACAAGAGCCTGTCGGTAAAACGCCCGATCTAATTGTGCTCTACACTTGCTGCGACTTATACACATTCATATTTTTTAATCTTTATTTTTTTGTAATTCACTCCTGTGCTGTATGCAAACTTTTTCATTTTTGTTTATTCTAAATTTGGTTGAAAACGCTTATTAAATCAAGTTTACTTTTATGTATGAACGTTAAGCACTTTTATTGTATATAGAATTCGATTTAAAAAGTATGTTTTGTGGTAGGTAGGGCACACTGCGCGACGTTTTAAAAGCGGACTAAACGTTTTGAACTTTGCAGATCTGTAAAAAACAGCCAACGATTCTCAAATTTTGAGCAGCGTCTTTAATTCAACAGACGCATACGTTTTCAATATTCTCGCGAATACAGTTACTTATGTACATATTTACGGTGCAAAGCCTGCAAGCTCGACTTGACTTTGTAAGAGTTTAAATTAAAAGAATGCAGATGAGGGATATTATTCGAGAGTATTTTTTGGCAGTTCTAAAGCTGTTTACATTCAGTTGCATTTAGTTATAATTATTTTAGCAACATATTTGTGTAGCACGTAGGAGCCGTAGGTTGCTCAATTTATCTGCCCATATCTGGAAATTAAGTTGATTAAGTTATTATATTTTACGGTAATATAAAATGCATGTGTTTTTGTGTCTCATAAAATTACAACATGTTGTACTTTTTTGACCAAATTTAATGTGCATGAATCGGGCTGCAAATCACCTAATTCGAAAATCTGATGTAACTTTGCCGCTGGACAATATTAAAGGCGCTTCCATTGTTGCATATCAATCTATCACAATATTTTCAAACAATTATGTGGTCACATGCTTTATATTTTGCTGAAAAGCTCTCTAACAGACAAAATTGACATATTTGAAGGAACAATTGAGCAAATTAATCTAAAAGTCTTTTACTTAATTATGAAATTTGAGTTTGCAAACAGCCAGAACTCGTATGATATGATCATGCCCGATGTTTAATCAAAGCTCCCATCGTCTGCAAAAGTGTGGTGGTGCACATGCCACGGAAGCGACCAAGAATTTTGCAACTTAAAAACTCTGCAACCTTGAAGTGGAATTTTAAAGGCGCCTGGAATTCAATGAGAGGTACATTTACTTAATAAAAAACTAAGTAATTTTTGAGTGAAATTTAAAATTTTCACGGATTTTTGATATTTCCTGATTGTTTGATTCGCTAGTTTCCTAAGTAATTCAAAAATTCCTAATTCCGCTCCTTTCATTCAGTTTTTGTCATATAAGCAAGATTATGGCATATTCTT
This sequence comes from Mermis nigrescens, assembly GCA_036768485.1. Lineage (NCBI taxonomy): Eukaryota > Metazoa > Nematoda > Enoplea > Mermithida > Mermithidae > Mermis > Mermis nigrescens. The sequence goes on from JAVLUZ010000340.1 coordinate 3,039,870, forward strand.
GTAAAGGTCCATATTTTCCAATTTCACAGACTTGCCGACGTGGTCGGTCTGAAGGGTTTAAAAGCTCCTTTCGTGCAATGCATTTAAGCAATGCAGAATAATATGGTCTTAACTTCCAACGTTACGTAAGCACGACCAAATTCCGGTGTGGAGGAGTTTGGCCTACGTAAAACTGGCAAACATACCGAAAAAAACGAAAAATATAATTCTGGGGTCTATCGACTTGAGGTCTTTCCCCTATGCTCTCCTGTGTTCCCAAACCAAGCACAGTTTTAGCCTGCTGATATCAAGTTCCACACAAAATAACTTCCTGTTTTTATTCTAATTTGTTGCACTAAAAGCACATAATTTTGCAAAATATTTTTTTCGAATTAACTATCGAAGAAATTGAGTGTAATGCAAATCCATGATGCATTATACCCCTAAACAAAGCTAGGCATCGAGGGAGGGGGTTTGGGAAGTATGCACCTCCACAGAAAACAAAAGACCCCCCCAAAACCAAAATACCCCCCAGAATTCAATTTTTGAATTTTCTTTCGCGATTTTTTGATGCCAATGGTTTGTGCTCGATGAGAAACGTTGAAAAATGGTGTTTTTTAGCCATACTACCATTTTAAGGCCGTTTTGTGACCTTTGAAGAATCTTTGCAGCCCCTCCCCTCAGAATTTCGGTACCGCCCACGTATGCTCCTAAAGCGTAAATTTTTTAGAAGCAGAGGGTAATTAAATTTTGACCAAGTTATCGCTTACGCGATGCATATCTACATTTTATCAGCAAACTCGTCTAATAGAACACTGGAGTCGTCTGCAGTGAGTGGGAAAAGCGGTTGTCAACCCATTTCGCCGAAAGCGCTCGAAAATGTTGATCGATTTCTGTCGAAAATAAGTAGGGCTGATCAATGCGATATTGTATGCGCACAAATGGAAACAATGAATGAAAGCAACGTTTTTGACAAAAATTTATTTCGTACCTCCTTTGACGAGATGTTATTGGACGAACCCGTCTATTTGGCAAGTAATACGCAGTTTAATGTATTATTGATAAATAGAAACTTGTACTCAAAAGCATAGGTGGGTGGGACCAAAAGTTCTGCGGGGAAGGGGGGGCAGGGGAGGGGGAGTGCAAGATTTTTTGAAAGGTCGCAAAATGGCCTTAAAAATGGTGGTATGGCGGAAAAACACCATTCTTCAACTTTTCTCATCGAGCCTTCAGGTCTACCACATATCAATTTATAGTTTTGTATAAATCACAACCGATTAAAAATTAGAGACTCAGAAAGGATACAAAATACGGAAATTTCCAATTTTCGATTGTTTTTCTTCCGAAACAATCAGTGACAGAATTTTGTGTGCTGATTGTTTGAGTTATAGATATTTCGCGACTTTAGATTCCAAAGAGTTTTTCTGATAAGTTAATCGTTGATACAAAATTAATTTCCTTTTTGCTGAAGGTCTGCTTGTTTGTTCATTTTTTGGCTAAAAGCCTTAAAATTTAAGGCAGCATCAATTTTATAACTTGAAAAATACGATTGATTCACGTAGTTGTTGTGCATTCGAAAAGTCGGAATATTAACTTTTCGAGCCCTATTTTTTAACGCAACCTTTCATTCCCTAAAATTTCGGACCATAATTGTTGCTAGTTCTTATTAATTAAAAGTAATCTTGCCTTTTTTCCTTACGAAGCATCAATTGGTCAACAAAATTGTTCAATCACTGAATCGCGATCTAGCATGGTCAGTGATGATAGCTTAGTTGCTTTTACAAACGAGAAAGCCAAATTCGTCGTTATCAGTGACGAGTTGTCGGCATCAAGGGGCGATTCGTTCGATGGTATTCGAGGACTTCAATCGAACGATCTGATTTGTCAGGTGAAATGGCTCGTCGATGCACGATTGGTCGGCGAAAATGTTTCAAACAACCAATGGATGTGGGCGTATTGTCCAAGAATGGGCAAGTTCGGCTTTGTGCCCTTATCCGAAACTAGGCCCTTAGATGGCACAATCGTCTAATTGAACGAGGCGAGATACATATCCGAACAAAGTTGAAGGAGTTAGGAAGGATCGACGCCACAAGTGGGCACATCTAAATTTCGAAAGGTCCAAAAATCTGTAAAGGTCGAATAAAGGCCGAATAATCCAATGGTAGGATCAAAAGAAAATGCTATTTCCGATTTTTGTGTGTGTGTGATTATTATAGTATAGTATTGTTTTAGCGTCATTTCAGATACGATTAATGCATACACATACTTCGCATGTACTTAGAAACGGATTTTCGCGCTATTAAAGGCGAAGTTTTCCTGTAAATTATTCGTTCGAAATACGCAATAGGTCATATGAAGGCATGAAAAAAATTTTAACTGTTTCCATGAATACTAATTTGGCTGCGATTAGTAACGACCAGAAATTACTTGTTTTAAAATGCTCTGTTCAGTTTCTATTCTATGCTTGAAAACGATTCATACAAGTCGAAACTATTATTTTGGCTTTTTCTGAGAATACTTCTGTTTTCTAAAACAGCAAATTCAGAAATTTCGAAAAAATCTAGTAAAATCAATCAAAATATTAGACTTGATTGATACTTGATCCTAAAATCGCTAAAAACGCATAAATTAGCAAATTATCCTACGTTTTTATGGAAAAATGCAAATTCTGTGAGAAGGACAAAAGCCATTCCAGAGGGAAGGTCCCAAATTTTAAAATCAGATTCCTAGTCATTCTGCATTCAAGGTCGAGTTATTATGTGATGGTGACGTCCGTAGAATAAATGAGAAGCACGGGATGGCTCAACTTGATTGAAACCCATCTCTTCAGATTGTGACATTTTCGAATTCTTAAAATCTTATTAATTTTTGTTTCATTTTTCCTTTCAAACTATCGAAATTTACAGTATTTTGTCTCTTCTTCAAAATCTCACTTTCTAAAAAAATCCGTTGGATCTCTTTTCGCCGTTAAAATTTGAATTAACACTAATCTGCTCAAATTTCTTGTAAATTAGCAATTTCATGATTAATTTGCGACTAGAATCGGGTTTTACATCTAAAAACTTTTAGACAATAAAATTAAGATCCTTTATTAAAACTAAACTTACTGGTAACATTGTCACTCGTTATTTTATTTAGCCGCAGCAGAATGTTTACAATCGCTTCCTTAAAGCGTTATACATCTCTGTTTTTAAGACAAAGGCGTTACCTTGTAAAATGTAGATATATGTAGTAGGTGCGTTTATATAATGTACAGATGATGTGCTCCAGACTCGCTTTTTTATTTAGTATTGATACGTCCCGTGCTATCTGTTTTTTCTGAAAATATATGCTTAAGATGCACAGCGACCCAGTATAATTGAAAAGCAAACAGTCAGGCGCGTGATTTTCCTTCCATTCGAAAGAATTGTTTTTAGCTTAAAACGGTTTCTTTTAACCTTGCATTAGCCAGCGTAATTTTTTTATGCCCAAAATTACTGCCGAGTACGTTGCACTGCATAATAGTCTTTTTAACGAAAAAATTCATAGGGCGAATGCGTAGATGATGCAGTGTTACAAAATTACCGGAAATACCTAGATTTGTTTGATGCTTGCTGTCAATCATGGTCAACATGAAGTTAATCATTGATGATGATGATGAGAATGATGATGCTGACTATGATGATGATGATGATGGTAGTGTTGATGACTCTGGCTGGATTTCAGGGTATAGAAACCAAATGTGTTTTGGTAGAGCGCGCCCACAAATATTAACCTATGCTGTATTATTTGTTGAGATCGGAGAATGTTTTCGTAGAAAATCATGAGATTTTGTGTTTTTCATTTATTATAGTGCGCCACCTGCTTCATGAATCAGTTGTTAAAGCCAAATTCTTGAGAATTTACCGATATACGTCAGACATTCCACCAAAGTGCTATAAGCTTTTACTGCTTGAATTAGAAAACAGGTTGGGCCAAACAAAAGGCTGCACTCTTAAATTACATTATTGAGCTTATCAAAACATATAAGTTTGAAATTAGTTTCATTAGATGGATAGAAATGTCCTTGTTAGAAGCATGTGAAAATATTTGGGCCAACATCCATCGCTTCGTACTGTATAGCGATTTGCTTAAATCTTAGTTTGATCTTGTTTAGACCCAATAGTTTCTGCCATAAAGATTTATGGCGGATATTTACGTACATATTAGGTACCCTTTTTGACAATAATTCCAGTCAGAAGAATATTAGCACATTGGTTGAAGCTAAGAATATGTAGGTACTCCTATCTGCTAAATGCAAAGACTACAAGACATTGTCAAAAGGGGAGCAAACTGATGACTGAACTAAACAAGCTTTCGGTATCAAAACAACATGAAAGTATCTAATTGAAGTAAACATAAAATTTTCTATTTATATTTGCTGGAGTTTCGACCTATAATATAGGGGTATAGCTTTTTTTGCTCGCCCTATATGATCATAGTTAGCGCGTGAGCGCGTACCTATAATACACTTGGGTACCCCCAATATATGTCTACCCCTTACAGATATAACGGAACACAACTGGGAGGTGCGATTTTTTTAAAAGATACATAATAAAAAAATTATGCGGTCTTTTTTTGTTTACACTCATACCGAAAGTGTAAAGAGTGTTTTGGCTGTACGTAATAACATATAGCGAATTTTGGTGGTTTTTTCTCGCGGTTTGTGAACAGCTCAATATTGATGACTTTAAGAATTTAATGGTAGAGATATGTAGAAAAAGAAATTTTCCAGATGGTACTTTTTTGTTTTTTTGAATTTGGCATTAGTTCTCGAAAAGGAGTGTAAAGAGTTAGAAAATCAGCTTCAACTATCAGTCTCAAGAAACTTTTTTAATAGAAATGTACTACGACTCAATAGCTATTTTCTGCTTACCAACAAGCTTTTGTACACTCATTACAGAGTCAGATCGAAAGGCTTAAACTTTACACTCAAGTAGATGGTGTAAAAAAGAGATTTTGTCTAAGATTTCTCAGCCAACTTTTCCGCTTATAAGTCGGGATAAGTTGAATGAAAGTCGCGGCGCACCGCGCTTAAACAAACGCAATATTGAGTTATTTATGGGGGGTTTAAAGTTCGAAATTACGGGTGTAAAATAGGCGAAAAAACACATTTTTTCCCTACTTTGATTAGCAAATATCTCAAATAATTTACGGAACAAAAGTTTCTCACATATAAACATACTACAATTCAAAGGCTACATACTGGATTAAATCGAATTTCTTTACACTCAATAGGGAGTAAGGTTCAGATTCTTAAAGTTTAAAATGTGCTGAATGGTGGAAAATACGTTTTTGTCCGTTTTTTGTTCGCCACTTTCTCCGTTTAGAAGTCGGTATAGGTCGAATAAAATAAAAATAAACTACGTTACGCGTCACAGCAACTTGCGGTTATTTACATTAACATTTAGCTTTTTTGGGAGGTGTAAAGTAAAAAATTGGGTGTGTTATATGTGTTTATGCTTGTTTTTTTCTGCCAACTTCTCCTGTCATGAGTCTGGACATATTCTCAAGCCTAAAAATGTACGTGGAATAGAAGGTGATACGTCAGTCGATCGCATTGTTTACGCTCAACAGTGCTGTAAAAAGGTTTGCATCTAATATTTATTTGTCTTCAGCGTATTGTAGAAACTTAATTTTTTCATAAGTGTCGATCGTAATATCAGAATAATAAAAGAATAACAAATCCGACTAAAATCTTCTTTACACTCTTAGGTTTGTAAAGTTCATACAATAAATTAAGCTTAGTCCTAGGGCCTTGCGGAAGCTTGATTTTTTTTAAAATGTTCTACGTAACGTCAGAATTACGAGTAACTTTTTTCTACACCCATTAGTTGTGTAAACTTTCCACTATCCATTTATTGTTTATGTATAGTTTGCACTACAAATTTATTTTACTTTCAGAGCGTTGCGAAACGTGAATTCTTTTCAAAACATGTTCCGTAAGGTCAGGATAATGAATCGGACTGTATGTTTTCTTTACACACAGTAGTTTATTTAAAGTTTACACTGAAAATTGAATCTAGTTTTAGAGCGTTGCAAAAGCTTAATTTGTTTTTCAAAACGTTTCGTGTAACGTCAGGATTGCGAATATGAGCGTAAGTTTTCTTAACACATAATAATTCCGTAATCTTTATGCTGAAAATCTTAGATCTATTCAAATAAGCTTAGGTTGTCTTGTTTAAAAATGATAATGCTGATGTTCAGAACAATATTGTTTTTCGCGTTCTTGTACGGCTGTCCTTATTGTGGAATGTTACCGCGGATGTTTACGCACTGATTTACTCAAATTATGCTACTTAAAAGTAGGGTACTGCATAGAAAAATGCTCCGATGGAACAAAAAAGAAGAATATACGAGTACTTGGGATTGCGAATTTTGAAGGTTGTAAAAGGAAGTCACGAGGATAACGCTACCTATTTAAATGCCTAAGGTCGCAAAACCTGCTAGAAATCAGACTTTCTCTGAGCAACGCAAAAAATCGAAATATATTCTGCGGCCTCTGAAAAGAGCAACCTTCTTTAAATAAATTTCAATGCTTCACATGAGCGTGTCTAAACATAATCTAAAATGTTTGCCTTTTGTGAATTGCTTGCAGATTGCAACGCTGACTTGCTTTTATAGTGATTGATTGAAAACCAACCGCAAATTTATTTAAATGTGTTTTATTTTGTTATCAGGAGCATTATAGCAAGCAAACCTGGCGTCAATTGATTAGTGCACACAATATTTGCTGGCATGCAAGTGTACGTACCTACATGTAGTCTGTTTCACTCAAGCTTACGCGTTTCCTACTGCTTTAAACAACAATTTCTTTGATTGTCTTGAATGCATCAATGTTTGCTATTCCATTCAATCGGCTTGCAAAGTCACTCTAGGTTACTCCATCTAATTTATCATAGCTACTGCAGAGCTAATTTCCTGCTTTTTCAATCGTATCATTGGTTCAACAGTTTATTTAAATATGCAGGCCGCAGGACATGCTCCGATTTTTTGCGTTGCTTAGAGAAAGTCTGAATTTTAGCAGATCTTGCGACTTTATTCATTTACATAGGTTACTTTTCCCTAGTCCCCTGCTTTAACATTTTCAAAAATCCACAGTCCCAAGTATATGCGTCTTTTTGTTCCATCAAGGCATTTTTCTTTGCTTGATGCAATAGCTTATTGCGAATATACTTTCCGAAAACAATGCTTAGCAGTTTAATGCAGCCGTCTTTACAGAATATGGAGCTTTATCTTTTAAATATCCATCATGTTGATGCTGAAATTTTGTAGATATAATAGTTTTTCGGACTATGAATAATAATTTAGTATTAATGAATTTCTTTTTTGCCTAATTTTTATATAGATTTAACAACTCATATCCCTACACTTGATGTCTTAAATTTGTGCTAGCTCTTATCATTGGATTTTGAGGAGGGAGTAGTGCAGTAGAGACAAATTGTAACGCATCGAGCAACAGATTTATACTCCTTCAATCGAAACTGTTGTAAAAAATTGGCCGCGTGTAGATTATTTTCAATTTTAATTGAGACTTTACATGCTAACTACTAGTTTGGAAGCGACTAAAAAGAAAATACAAAAATAAAATAAATTGCAACTTATTTATCATTTGAATAAGAGAGCGCCTCATAGCTAAGTGCCGCGTGAGCAGTGCCCTAAAGCAAGATATAGTGTTGTACAAATTGTGACGAGACGGATAGCTTCTGAGAATGATCTGTGATTTGAATGAGGAGCCCGAGTTTTTTATTCTAAGTAAATGCAAGTGAGAGACTGTTGAAATAAGGCAAAACAGGGGCAAAGACGGATAGGAAGCTAAAAATTTTGTAGAAATAGGGGCAAAGACGGATCGGAAGCTGAAAATGTGACTTACTCAGTGAAGCTTTAAAGTTTCGTCTCAAATAAAACCATCCCTTCTGATAAGCGTCAACCGTTATGCACTAAACTCATCTTCCTCTGAAAGCTCTTCATAAAATTCATTTTTAATATTGATTTTCAAAGTGTAATGTTAGACCTACATATTTTTATGCCTTCAAAGCGTCCATGCCATAGAAACTTTCAAATTGACAAAAATTAGTCAGTAGCTGCTTAGGAAAGCACAAATTACGATGTTTGCCGCCCACAAAAAATTAAGTTTTTCATTGCAAAACGATAAGTGAATCAAAAACTGAACAAGTAATATTTTCATTATATTTCGTTTATAAATGGTCACTGTTTGTGCCTATCAATCCTCGATATTTTCCTCTTCCAAGGCTTACATTTTTATGAATAGATTTTTTGATTTTTTTCACAACTTCAATTTTATCTTTATTTCTCAGTCATTTTCAGCACATATAATAATGTATAGGCATAGCTATTGTCGTTTTACAATCCGTGATATAGAACATTTAGTTTGTACCAGATAAAGCCTCGAGAGTTCTTATTAGGAACATTTTGAACGAGTTTTTACACTCTAAGACATTCTGATTGTGTTTCGTGTGATATCCAGATCTTTTGAAAATTTTACGGCTGTCAAAGGAAAATAGAACCTCATCATACGCACTCAAGTTTACATCCCGGAACAAACTTAAAACAGCGGCGCGATTTTCTGAAATCTTACAAAGTCACCCATGCTCAATTTTGATTATTTGATTTTGGTTTCCCGTTCATTTCCTCCCTCGTTAGCCAAAATTTAGGCTTTAGTCAAAAAATCTGTTGGCGGTTATGAATTTATTGCGGAAGCGAAAGATCGCGGCGGTTTATAGACAGGCACGAAATTTAGCCGACGACGATTTTCCACAAATCGATCGACTGTGCTTGGCCAAGACACGGGAAGGATTTCACATTCAAGATCCCATCTTTGTGACGCCAAATGTGGCTAGTATACAGGAATGTTTCCTCCTGTGCCTCCGAATCAATATGTGTTTGTCCGGCAATTTTGTCGACTATTCTCCGCACGTCGCTTGCATGCTTCATACTAGCAACGCTGACGTATTAAATCATGCCGCTCTTCCGAATTCAGTGTACTTTGAGTTTTCGTGCGATCAAAGTTAGTTGCCAAAAAGAAACAGATAGATGCACAGCGTGACCACAAATGGGCGTGATTGGGGGGGGGGGTAGCACCAGCCCCTAGAATCCGTGTTAACCCATCAAAAATCGATAGACCTCTAGAATCGAATTTTCAGCAGGTTTTTCGGGATTTTTGACAGTTTTACACCACCCGGGACCGCTCCCAGAATTCGGTCGGTGCCTATGTATGAGCACGATTGATCAAGGGGAGAGAAGTCAACCGGTCTAGGGGATCGTGTAGGAAGTATTTATTTTGTACCAAAAATACATCAAAAACCAGTATAAACGCTAAATGACGTATAAAAACTACGTGATTCTACACTGTCTAATCAATTTGAAGTGGTTTTTGAGAAAATTTTCGATTTGGAACAATTTTCGGCCTTTAGTTTGCCTCACTTTTATTAAAAATTTGTCGTCTTTCCAGTCAAAGGTTTAGACATTCCAGGCCCCTTCACGTGCGCGTCTAGCTTCTAACAATGAGATGTGATTATTCCTTCAGTAACTCCATGTATGATTTCCATTCCTGTATTTATTACGTTCTCATATAATAAAACACAATTTTTGACATTGCCCGTTGACTTCTATCCATTGGCATGGCGTGACATTTTTAAAGCGAATTCTTAGACTGCTATTTTTTAAAATCTGGAAATTTTATTGTTCCCAATGTAGCTGGATGAAAAAGTCTTAAAATTATATTTTTCTCATTGGCAGATTCGTTTCAGCGAAATTTTTTCCGCCTTAGAAATTTCGGCTATCACATGTGACAAAAACATTGGAAGATATTGTCATTCGGAAATTAGCGACAAGACAAGACTGAACTATTCACTTTTCCTCATCCTACTCAATTTTTCGAATATTAATTGACTTAGGACCGTACGCGTTCTTGAGAGAGAGAGATTGAGGATTTTGACTCTCCAAAATGGCTGCTGAGTGCTGACTCTCACAAAATGCCTGCTAAACCTGCACGACCCAGATGAGTCAATTTTTAAAAAAATTACACAAAGTATGTTGTTTTGAGCGTTTTAGCGATATTTCGGCCGGTGTCACACCTTAAAGTGTCCGGCACCTTAAAGTCTCCGGGTTTACCTTAAAGTGTCCGGGCCACAATAACGTGCTTGAAAAGCGAGAAAAAATGTATTTAAACGTTGGATAGAGTGGGCATCATACGTAGACGTAAAAGGATAGCGTTTGAACCCCCAAAATCCAAAATCTCTCTCCTAATTGGTATATCTGTTGAATTGAATAATGTAGCGTTTTTTGCAGTTATGCCCCATCTGACTGCCAGAATTTGGCCCACTGCCCATGTAAATGAACATTCAACAGCCGAAAGTGTTGGGTAGGGGTTCGCCGACCATTAGAGGGTAGTGCGTGAACTCCAATTTCATTCAAAAATTGAAAGAATGCACCTAAAGTGGCTAGATATCGCAAGTTTGTGCATGTATGAATGGTAGCATGGTGGGCAATATATAAAATGAAGTCTTAGCATCTCTTTTTAGAATCATGAGTGAATGGAAACGTGAGATGTTTACTTGCCTTTTTATAAAAAAACAGGAGACTGATTAGTTTATATTTCGCTAAATCATAGTATTATGCTATTCAATTTGAATACTGTTTGCTGCATACTTTAATGATTTTTTATGAACGCGATAAAACTATAGACAGTAACATCATTCACTGCATAAATCTTAGGAGGTATCTATATATATATATATATATATATATATATATATATATATATATATATATATATATATATATATATATATATATATATATATATATATATATATATATATATATATATATATATATATATATATATATATATATATATATATATATATATATATATATATATATATATATATATATATGAATTTTAGCTGGCTGACAGAATTATGATTCGATCCAAAAACCTTTTATAATCAATTCTGTTCGTGTGAATTATAACGTTGAATTAAGAACCAAAATAACATAATTTTTTTAAATTCTTAATTAATGGTGTATTTTTCGACATTCACTGACGATGCAACGAATTCTTCGTAATGTATCGGCTTGCTTGTATTTACGTACTTAAATACATTGTACAAGGTACGTTTATGTACATGCCTACTTACCTAATTGTACAGCGAGTTATATGCGTGGGCATATATGGGTACGTACGTATACTAAGCGTAACCCGGACACCTTAAGGCAGAGCCGTACACTTCAAGGTGCCTTAAAGTGTCTGGTCGGACACTTTAAGGTACTCAAAGTCCGGCCGGACACTTTAAGGCACCTACAATTTAAGGAGCGACACCGGCTCAAAATGTCAAGTTTATGGCGTTTCATGCCTTATACTCAATTTTGGACTATATTTTCTTCAATTTACACAATTTTTCGAATTTATTGGTCTTCAGTCCGAAATAAACATTTTAGATCTTTACGCGAAAACCCTCAGTAGTATAGTGTGTCTCCTTAGATCGTTATTTTATAGCGTTGTAATGTTAAGACATAGGCGGAGATGTGCCCTGGCCTTCCTGGACATGCCCGGGGTAGGGTGGTGGCAAGAACTCGCCGGACCTGCCTAGACCTGCCCAGACCCACCAGTAGGCCTAAGGGGAGGAGGTCCTGAAAAAAGTTCCTAATATTTTACAGTAACAGCTCTTTCCAAAGCATCTTGTTCCGAAATAAAGGCAATATGAGTTGCCCGGTCCCAAGGTATGGGTAAGCGAGTATTGTTGTATTTTGTGGGGGGACCAGTGTAAAGTGTAAAGTATAAAGCATGTGGAAGGGAAGCCGGGCAGTTCCTGGAGGTAGGGCTCCCTGATTTTATCTATTTTGTCCATCGCAAAGAAATTTTACTTCTTTTAAGAATCAAAGTTAAACTAGTGTAAAGTGTGAAGTAGTGTAAAGCGAGCATAAGAAGAAAGTTTTCTTCCAAATGTTTAACCAATTCAGCTGTATTGAGCTCAAATTTTAGAATGTCCATGAATTCTCATAATATGAACGCATCAGCATTACAGTGATAAAATTATACTATATATCTATATATATATATATATATATATATATATATATATATATATATATATATATATATATATATATATATATATATATATATATATATATATATATATATATATATATATATATATATATATATATATATATTAAATCAATGATCTAATTAAGGTAAAATTTGCAGAATTTAGCAGAATTGCAGAATTGCAGAATTGTTTATAGGTTTTTTATGACTGCAAATGCAAAGAACTAATTTTAAGCAAAATATTGTAAATTAAGTAAAAAAGAAAACAGACGTGCACATTGAACAAGAAATGTGAGTTGGGACAGTTTCTCAGTGTACGTATAATCCTAAAAAAGAGAACATAGGTCTCTGCCTTTGTAATATGATCGCTAAGAAATTCGAATTAAGAAAATACGGTATAATAAGCACAATGTTGGAATAAAACTGAAATCTCATTTCAGCAATATTCGATACATGTCTTGTGAATTAAGTAAACGATGCATATTTTAAAGATTTTGAGAGCAGTGAGCCTCTCTGAACATACGAATAAGAACCACTAAGCCTGTTCAATTTACACGACCTATGGGAGCGATATTATTGCATATAAAGGCGGCTAGCTAACTTATAGCTCGAACAATAAAGCTGAATCAACGTACATAGCTAGAAACAAATTAGATTTCTGTATATCTGCAAGAATAAGCATAAAAAAGCTGACATAACCCAAATGTACTAAATTTCGTACTTATTTCCTTCTAAAATTCAAGGAATTTCACTTTGACTTTGGAAATCATCTGATTAGAAGATTAAACTTCAGGTAGCCTTTAGAAATTATGAGATTCTTTACATATTCTGATGTAAGCATATGATTTTGTTGATTAAAATTGAAGAAAATCAAGTGCTCGTGATTTTTGTCACTGGTATAATTGGACATTGCTTTTAGAAATAGGGTAAAACTTATTGTGTTTTAGCCTTAAACTATGTCACAGTGCTCTGGATGTGTTGTAGGCAATAGATGAATAAGTGCATGCACGTATTTTATTTTCAAAATAATTTTGAGACTATGGCCAAGTTAATTATTCTTTGTTTAAGGCTCGTGAGAGACATATTTTCTCAACATGCTATCAATATTTTTGATCAAACTAAACAAAATTCGTATTCTTTTGAAATTTGTTTGTAAAGTTCGGAAAATTATTTGTAGAGTTTGGAAAATATTTTGTGAGGCTTGAAAATTTTTTGTAAAGTTTGGGAAATTTTTCGCAGAGTTTTGAATTAATTTTGCCTGCTTAAGCATAGGATCTTTGTAGAGTTTGGAATATTTTTTGTAGAGTTAAAAAATTTTTTTGTTGATTTTGGGAAAATTTTTGTTGGATTAGGAAAATTTCTTCCATACTTTGGAAAATTTTTGTTAAGTTTAGAATTTCCCGAAGTTATTCGGAAAAATCATGAATATTTTCTCTATTTGTACAGCTCAGAATTGTTGTGAATACTTGCCCCACAAGGATTGTAGTAATTAGATTTTAGAATTCCGTATGAGGCATAGAAAGGCACATCTGTCTTTTGAAGATAAATGGCATGAATAATAAGTTTTAATAATACATTTATGTAAAATGTTCTACTTAAAATACTAAGTTCTTGCCTTTTCAGTCACCAGTTTTTTCGCATCCTAATCATTCACAACTGAAAATTTAAAAAATAAATTTACTCAATTTTTATTTTTACATCCTGATAGTCTTTTCAAGCCATCAAAAGCATTCGCAAACAAAGCAGATATGTCAAAGAGTACTGGGGAATTTGTTTTTAAGCTGGTATTTAGACTATATAACATGATGCATGTGTACTTCTATGATGATCACTTAATTTAGGCTAAATATGGGCCTTATGTTGTAATATTTACGTAGCAAAGCAAGTAATAGTAACTCTGATTGATATATACACCATTGTGCACTTCCTTGATTGTGCGTATGTGCCATTTTTATGATTTGAGACTGCAAAACTCCTTATCAATTTAATTGTAATTAGTAAAACATAGGTTTACGCGATATCACACAATCTTAAGATTATTAGAGTAAGCTAAGTGCATGACCGATATTTATATACCTACTATATGAGCCAGTAAGTAACTGGCACAATTCAAGAATTTCAGCGTGATTAAAGCAGTAATTTTTATAAGACCTGGACGTATAAGCTATAAATTTACCACGGACACTCATTTCATAGAGACTGCATATTCAACATGCAGTCAACAAATCCGCTAAATTTCACTTAAGTCTAAGCTTGGGTGATGAGATACAAGCGTGTAGCATGTCTGGCATGCACTGACTAAATTCTGCAAATTTTACCTTAAATCGATCATTTATTTAAGATTTATAGGATATATAACTAGTGTAACTTTATAACTGCATTGCTGATGCATTCATATTATGTGAATTCATTGATATTCTAAAATTTGAGCTCAATACAGCTTAATTGTTTCTTAAGCTCGCTTTACACTACTTTACACTTTACACTAGTTTAACATTGACTCTTGAAAGTAGAAAAATTTCCTTGCGATAGGCAAAATAGATAAAATCAGGGACTCCTCCCTCCAGGGACTGATCTGGCTGCTCATTCCACTTGCTTTACACTTTGCAGTTTACACTGGTCCCCTCTCAAAGTACAACAATACTCGCTTACCTATACCCTGGGACTGGGCAACTTATTGGCAACAACAACTTATATGGTAACGACTGGAACAAGTTGTTTTCAAACCAGCTCTTACTGTAAAGAATGAGGAATCTTTGTTCAGCACCCCCTGTTTTTAGGCCTACTAGCAAGTCTGGGCAGGTGTAGGCAGGTCCGGGCAGGTCTTGCCACCAACCAACCCCCAGGCGTGTCCAGGCAGGTCAGGGCATAAGTCCGCCTATCTTATAAGTTTACAACGCAATAAGATAACGATCTAGGGAGACACCTATACTACTACTCTCAGAATTCCTACGCAAGCTGGGGATATAGGTGCATAGGAGAACAAAAGTAAGTTCCGTGGAGGCTGCCAACTTTTGACGCTTACGAGAAATTCGAAGCTTTCTTAATTACTCGAGTTTTAGACAATTTTTATTAGAATAAAACCAACTTTTCACGATAGACACATCTTCAGAACCGCGTATAACGACTCGATTCGTTGACAAGTTTTCGCCTCCGATGCGCTGTGGGGTAGCCATGAGTGAGACCGAAAGAGACAGAAATTTCGTGAGTCGTCAGAAACGGATCGTAGCCGGATTCGAAACTCGTTTCTACTCTCAGCCTTGGTATGGATGGGTCCTTCGCGATAATCATCAGACATGCGGCCTTAGCCTAATTGCGAGAAACCCGAACGACAAAGCCACCATATGGGCGATAAGTGCAGCTCACTGTTTCGTCGATGTCAAAAACGGCCGGAAAACGTTAGCTTAAAATCATGCACGGGAAGTGGTGTAAACGTACGTGGGCATCAACCAAATTCTGGAAGGGTGGTGTCCGATGGGGCAAAATTACCAAAATAGCACCGAATATTAAATTCTGGGGCCTTCAGATGTTGAAGAGTCAGCCGAATTCTAAGAGGAACCATGTGTGGATATAAACGTTTTGCAAAGCAATCAAAATAGCGCGTGAATTCAACAGGAGGCTGTACACATTTTATAAGTTGAAAAAGTGCCGAGTAAATCATGGTAGGGTGGAAGTTATCGTTTTTTGACATTTCGCATCAGGCTCTCTATTAGTTTCGAAAAAATTGCAGAGTTTTTGAAAATTTTAGAAAGTCTTGTAAATTTCTGGTGTTCAGACCGCCTTTACCTTCATACGAGCATGTCAAAAAAATTCACTCAAAAAAGGCATTTTCAGCTAATCAGCGTGTAGTCGGCATTTTCCGGCGTCTTCTGTCCCTTAAGACCATCTCTAACTCAGTCTTTCTCGAAAACTTTGACTCGAATTAAGTAATTGGTCACACGCTAACTCAAATGTGCCCCAAAGGAGCTACACGGCCCTAATATTACATCAGAACTTGGTCTAATATGAACATAAAATTTAAAGCTTTTTTACTAGATATACAAAAATTTCATTGCGTAAAACGTGCGACGAGTATCAGTCGGCTGTCTTCTTTTCGTATGTTGCGACGGCTTCTTCACACACGATTTTTGATTGTTTTTAAAAACACAGTTGCCGCACTTGATCGTATTTATCAATATGTTCAGTACGTTTTTGGCAAAATCTCTAACAAGAAAAATTGTGGGACATTGTTGATACTACAGCTGTGATATATGATTTCTTACTAAGCGCTGAAACTCGCAAGATTTACGCTTTTAAACTAGAAGCATGCAAACGAACTGCACTAGCGATTGAAATTTTACTTATTTTATATGAGTACATGTTTACCAACTAATGCAACAGATTTCGAAATTATAATTGAATATTTGCTAAAAATATGACGTGTGGCATTGGTGTAGTCTATTTGGGCTGCATTATAAGAAAGAAATACAAAGCATGCTTAGCCTCCTGGGATTTGACCGGATATGAGCAAAAAATATTAAAAGTTTGAGTATGCTTACATTTAAAATAATTTTTCGGTGTTTCTTGTCAATCTGCATCTATTTTCATCAGAGATCGCTAAAAACAAAAATTTTTAGAAAAGTTCTGTGTCGAATCTGCGAAATTTTTTCCGGAATTTTCAACTCCTGCACCCATATGTGAGGTAATAGGATTTTCAAATTATCATGATTTTCACATTCTAATAGATTTGTCAATTCACGCCAAATATGTGCCTCTTTGGTCTCAATGTAAGTGTTTTTCGTATAAAAAATTTTCCTCTCCCCGCGTAATGGTCCAAAGTTTCAAATTTGCTTTGAAGTAATTTAAATTTTTTTTCATGTGAAATTGCACTAATTCTGTGTAACACTTGACTTGTAGGAAATTTACAATTTTATTTGTTACGCATAAGTAGAGGGAAAAAATGTCCGAGTGTCAGCAAACCTGAGAAGCAATTTACACAGTCTTGAGCATAGGTAAGCGGCACCGAAATTCCGCGAAACTGCAAGATTTTTCTGGCATCGAAAAATTGCAAAAAAATTCTCAAAAAATTGTTTTCTGGGGGTATTTTGGATTTTTTCTCACGGGAGTATATTGATTTCTGGGATGTGCGACTTTCTTTCGTTTTTTCGACATTATTTTTTGTCAAATGTTGTTTTCATGTAATTTTTTATTGAATTTTCTACGGTAGAAATTGGGTGATAAATATTATTATTATTATTATTATTATTATTATTATTATTATTATTATTATTATTATTATTATTATTATTATTATTATTATTATTATTATTATTATTATTATTATTATTATTATTATTATTATTATTATTATTATTATTATTATTATTATTATTATTATTACTATTATTATTATTATTATTATTATTATTATTATTATTATTATTATTATTATTATATATTATTGATATTATTATTATTAATATTATTATTATTATTATTATTATTATTATTATTATTATTTATTATTATTATTATTATTATTATACCTTCAACCCCCACGTACTCCAGGGTATGGTCCTTAGCATCTTATAATGAGAGTCTCGCGAAAAAACAGCAAAAAAATGCAAAATTAGATTCTGGGGGCTGATAGATTCAGAGGAAGCAGATTTTATTTGATTCTTCTAAAAAATCTAGAATCTATTTTAATTTTTAAAAAGGGAAAAACACGCAAAAACAATTGACAGTGTATCAATTTTTTTGTACTTGCGGGTATAAGCTGTGTCCACTAGGATTAAAAATCTCAATATTTTCTAGCGTATAACTTTTGAATAGTTTTCATTTGTTTCGTTTTACATTTATGAATTCAGTGACATTAAAAGATTGAATACATTGAAAAACGATATTTCTTGCTTTAGTCGATTTTCATTTCTCTTAATGCTCTGCTTTGTATATCTGAAAAGACAAAGCTAGATATCTGTAGCAGGAGGAATAAAAATTTCTATAGGCCAAAAAGAGTCTAAAGATTAACAGCATTCGTGAATTGATTCTCGTTTCTCAGCTCTATTTATCAGCGACGCAAAATCGCGAAAAAACGAAGGATTTATAAATTCGGATAAGTTTCTTCAAGGTTTTTGCTTTTTTATGGGTTTAAGGCCCTAAGTGTATGTCCGACATCATTCGCTAATTGTAGCAATTAAGACACGCTTTCTGTTAAATTCGACCTTGCCCTGTGGTTAACTTTTAAACAATAAAAATTAAACACACCTCAAAATAACAAGCAAGTGTTGAGACATTTTTTACGCTGAACATTACGGTACCACTTGTTACAGTGGGCTAAAGTTGTAAATTTTGTCACTTTGGAACATTTCGGACTACCTCTACTAAAATCCGACTTTCTTAGCTTGTACAAAAAATTAGCAACCGAGATAAGCGCTAATCGATAAAATAG
This sequence comes from Mermis nigrescens, assembly GCA_036768485.1. NCBI lineage: Eukaryota > Metazoa > Nematoda > Enoplea > Mermithida > Mermithidae > Mermis > Mermis nigrescens. The sequence continues at coordinate 3,058,373 of JAVLUZ010000340.1, forward strand.
GTCCTGCTGCATATTACATGTATGACTGCGTTTCAACTATTTCATTTTACACTGTACACCATAGTTTAAAATAGGGTATTTATCATTAGGAAATTTTAAAAAATTTTGTATTAAATTTTACCTCCTGAGCCTGATTTTAGAAGCCAGAAAATTATATTTTAGTTAGCTCCTTCTATGGTCTGACTTATGTGAAATTTTTAACGAATTAAATATACCGGAAACTGACCAAAAAACTGTTCTATAAAGTCTGCAATTGATCGGCGAGAATAAAGTCTACCAGATTAATCTGAAATTTATTTACTTTGACGTCAACGCGGACTTTTCACCGTTATATATAGCATGTTCTTCTTTTTTGCTAAATGACAAGAAGTTATACTTAGTTGAAGATAGTTGATTCAATTGATTATAAGTTTTTATACAGTTTACTACTCTGTTTATACTATAGCATTAATTCAATAATACTGATGACGATAACGATAATAATAATTACAAGAGAGTACTTTAGTTAATGCGGATAAAAGAAGTTCCGGTAATGAGTGCAATAAATTGGCAATCATTATTATTGCTATGTAAGTACCCTTAACAAAACTCGCTCCTGATTCCACTAATTTTTTATAATAGTTTCAATCACACATGAGCAAGGAGGTTTAGGGGTATTTACCCCTGCCCGCTCTCAGCCACCACCTTTATCCCCCTTACCCCGACATAATCACCGCCCCCTCACCCACCCCTTTATCCCCCGAATTCTAAAGATAGCTTTCGCTTCCTCTTCAGAATGCTCGCCAGATCAGATTTTTTCGGGTTTTTACCTCCTCCTAGAATTTTTTGGCGGAAAATTTATGATTGGCAGCTGGTGAAGAAGGAACTGGTAGAATTATATTAACACTACTAGCTTACACTTCGTCATAGGTTTTTTTAAAAATGTTATGTGCATGACATCAATTCTGGGCACACCTGAGCATGGGGTGTGGGTTATGCACAGTGGGACCTGAGCATAGGGTGTGGGTTATGCCCTTACTTGGGCGGAAAAATTAGCTGTTTTAACCCAAAAATTCGCTAAAAATCGCTCAAAAATCCCAAATTTTGCGCACTATTTTGGGTCAATGGGGGGCGGCCGCCCCCTCCCCCGCCTCCCTCTAAATCCGCCCCTGGTTATGCATCCCCCCGAGAAGACAAAATGCTCCACCGAAAATCAACATAACCCCCAGAATTAAATTTTTCAAATTATTTAGTTTTTTTAGCAATTTTTTATGCCAATGGATAGTGCTCGATAAGAAACGTTCGAAAAATGGTGTTTTTCGCCTTACCAGCATCTTTAAGGCCATTTTTGACCTTTTAAAAATCTTACAACCCCCAGAATTTTCTTGCTGCCCACGTATGGTTCTGGGCTTCCTTATTTTTCAGTAACACATAACGTGAGCTGAACAAACAGCTGGTAATCTGAAAGTACCCATTATAAAGCAAAAAAGCTTCTGGCAATGTTCCTTTTACGCCAACCATACTTGGGCGGTCAAAAAAGTCTGGCAGAGGTAAAAGCTCGGAAAAAATCCCATCTGGTGAGCATTTTAAATGGGTCAACGCTATTTTAAGCGTTCTGAGGGATGGGGGTGAAGGAAGTGGCTGAGGCGGTTTAATATCCTTACCCCCCTACGCGTCATACGTTGGTGATACACTACATAAGTTATCGGAATCAGGACCAATTTTTGTTAAACCTACGTATGTACAGGGTGAGCCATGTCTAGTCCATATTTTGTTTTTGTATAGCTGAAGCAATTTTGAATCAAAAATGGTAAAACCTTGCCAAAACGTGAAGAAAGCATAAGTTTTATGCTACAAAGTTTTTCGCAGCAAAATTTCACGGTTAATAAGTTGTGCTCTTGTATACGTAACAAATCGTTTTTTAAACTTCAAATAACGTTCGTTATACTCAAGCGAAACTTTTCGGCGTATTTTGACAGTAACTTCATTTAAAATGTGATCAAAAGGTTTTTTAGTTGATGGATGTTTAAGGGTCGCATTTTGAACACTTTGGACTTAACAAGCCCCTAAAGAAAAAAATCGCACTGCATCAGGTAGTAAGAATAGAGAAGATACGAGTGAAAAGCGATGCATGAATCATTGCTGTCAGCCACCTTTTTTCTCCGACTTATCGACCTGCAATTTTTTCTTTCGAAGATTTATTGAATGCGAAGTGTAAACTAATAGCCCCTTGAAAATCCAGGCACTGAATCTTTTCATTATTCACGCTTTTAATAAACACTTAGTAAAATGCGCTGAAAATTTTGGCCTAAATATTGCAAACTTTATTTGAAGTTTTAAAAAACGATGTAACAAGTGCAACTACTCGTGAACCGTGAAATTCTAGCTTGTAAAACTTTTGTCAGAGTATAAGTTTTATGTTTCCTTCATATTTTTGCGAGTTTCATGTTCTTTGACTACAACTTGATTTAGCTATAGAAAATCAAACTACGGAATAATTACGTGGTCTATCCTGTACAATAAAAATGATTGCCAATTTAATGCACACATTAATTGAGCTTATTTTATCAGCTTTCAGTGAAGTGAGTATCATTATATGTTGGCAGCTAAAAAATTCTGGAGGGAGGGTTCAGCAGGATAGGTATAATTGCCGAAAATGTTACTAAAATTAGAGTGCAGTAAACTATTTTTATATAAAGCTTTTACCAATTGAATCAGCCATCATCAACTTTGTATAAGTGCTTGTCATTTCGCAAGAAAAATGCTTGCATTTACACAAAGGTGTCAAGTCCGCGTTGGCATGAAGGCACATAAATTTCGGATTTATTAGGTCGACTTTATTCTCGTTGAACACTTGCCTACTTTTTGGAACATTTTTCTCTAAATATGTGGAGCAGATATCCCACATATTTGCAAAATCATGCTCAATTTTCGTGTTAAATTACTATATACGGACTCACGTATTGAAAAGTTTGGTCACTTTCCGGGACATTTATTTCAGTGGAAATTTCTCATAAGTAACACCGTAGAAGGAGCTAACTAAAAAATAAAAAATACGACTTCAAAAATCTGGCCCCGGGAGGCAAAAATTGATGCGAAATTTTTGAAACTTTTCGCGAGAAATACGCTCCTCTGAACTATGGTTCACAGTGTGAAATAAAACGTTCGAAACGTAGTCATACTTGTTAGATGCAGCAAAGCATTTTCTAAGGATTGCCGCTCTAATTTTCTTTGCTAAGTTTACGTACAAGCTGAGAAAACCGGATTTTAGTAAAGGAAGTCCAAAACGTCAAAAAGTGTTAAAATTTGGAACTTTAGCCTACTGAAACAAAGCGGTTTTTGAATTTTAAGCAAAATAAATTATAGCATAATGTTTAACGCAAAACCTACCCAATATATTTCTGGGTTTGATTAATTTTGTACCTATCACATAGTAGGTCGAACCTGTCAGAAAGTACGTGTTTAATATTTAGTCACCTACCGATGCACCATTCTTATACAGCATGAGAACACACGGAGAGGGTCAGCCAAAAAAATTATGAAAAGTCTTCTTTATAGCCTAAAAAACCGTAGGTACAAGTCAAAATAAATATTTTTTATGTTTCGGATAATGCTCGTTTCGCTGTACAATACAGCATAAAGCCGTAAAACACATCAAAGAAATAGGTGAAAACTTGGAGCAAATCGAACGAAATATTGTCGAAAGATGAACAGATGGTACGAAGCGAAGAAACTATCGCAGGTTTGAGTCAAAAATTATGTGAAAAGGCTTTAAACAGCACGGTGTCTACGATTTTTTTATAGAAAAATCAGCAAATCGTCATTTGAAGTCAAACATTTGCAGCATGGAAATTTCAGGGGATTAGGCCCAAATAAAATCTAAAAAGGGCCTTTTTTGGGCAAAAAATAGATACACGTCAAAACGCTGTTTTTTGACGTTCCGGACAGTGCTCTCAAGGTGGGCACTGGGCAGCACCAAGATTATGGAGTGGAAGAGGTGCAAGATTTTTCAAAGATAAAAATATATATTTTCGAAAATTGCCAAAAAACAAAAAAAATTAAAAATTGAATTCTGGGGGTATTTAGGTAGTATTCGGTCTTCTGAGAGCGCACACCCCCTCCTAACCCAACCCCTCCCCCCACGCCGACGTGTGTGGTGCTCTCTCTTTCTAGAAAATAAAAACTCAAGAAATTTTCGAAGAAATCGAGTTAATTCAATAAAACATAGCGAAAAAATGTGTATCTTTTTTGTGGGAGGACCTAAACCATCAAATTCCCTCAGAAATAAATGTGTCCTGCACTAAAAAATAAAAATTTTCGAAATCCTGGCACCGACCGCATTTCGTGTCTTAAAAGAACTTTCTTATAATAAACGGGGAATAACTTTTCAGACTGCCTCAGTTGAAGCATTTTAAATTCCTCTTCGGCGTTCAAGATGCAAGAATTGCTACTCCGCATATCACTTTAAGAATGGCTAAGAAAATAACAGTGCGATCGAAATACGGTGATGACGAAAAATCTATCGATGACGACGTAGCTTTGATCGAGTTACATGAAGAAATCATATTCAGTGCGTACGTGCTACCAATCTGCCTTCCATACCCCATGCCTGACTTTGACTATTGGTTAAATTCGGCCACGTGCTACCTCTGCGGATTTGGCTCGACTGTAGGTAGGTTGTGAGCACACATAAGCCTTGCGGGGGAGAGGGGTGTAGCGTTGGCGCCATACTTAAAAAGCGCCCTAGTTATCGTTATCGTTAACGACAATTTCCAAAATAACGATGACGGCATGTTAATAATAACAAAGACTTGAATAACGTTGTTGACGACATAAAATCGTTATTTTTCATTTTGTGAATTTCTCACGAAAAATGTGAAATCTGATGGAAAATGCTGTTAGCATAAGCGCTGCATAATTACGCAGCTGTGCACGCCTAAGCTGAGTTAAATAATCGATCATAAAGCAATCTGAGCACATGCATTGCATTACATCACATGTCCTACTCTTATTTTCGAAAAAAGTAGATTGACACTTCGTAAGGTAGTTTCAAGTACGAGCAGCTTTATGAAATGAAATACGAATAATCGAAATTATCTGAAATAGAGACAAGTGATTTCCTCTCAAATGCAATGGAAATGAGTTTAGGTTTCAAGTTACTGTCTAGTGTCGCGTTCGTTAAGGTTTACAGAATAAATTTGAATAATTTAAAAGACTACAGCAGCCAGTCTTACATTGCTGGCCCCAAAGTACGAGAAAAACAGCTATACTTCGGTTCATTTAATCGATATCTTATGCACTAAATTTTAAGCTACAAAAGTGGCTTCTGATCTGATACAGTTTCATCTTTACCGGTGGTACGGGCAGATATACGGGGCGGCAAGGGGATGGCGCCCTCCATTTGCTAAAGATGGTCGGCGAGATAATGTATATATGATTTATGATATTTTTTGCCATCGTTGATAGTAATTTCTGAAGTTTTTCCGACGCTCCGCGCCCGGATAATGTCTATTTATGGCATTTACTTTCCTAGCTGCCTGAAGGTAATATTTTTAAGTTTTTGTTAGATTTTTGCAGCAATAAACATATTAATTACAGCTAGTATGATTTCTAAGACATCAACACAGTTATTTCGGTTTAATTTCTTCACTTTTAAGTATAAAGTTTAGATATTTACGACGCGTTTCGTCTTCACCGATGGGGTTATCTCATTCCAAGTCAAGCTTATGACCCTTTTGCCTACATTTCATAAATTTTTGGCGCTTCGCATCGAGTCTCGGTTGAAATCAAAGAACTTTAATGAAACCGATTTCCACAAAAAAATTATGGAACATTTTGAATTTTTTAGAAAATGTTGCACCAAGAAGATTTCAAAGGGTATAGTGGACACTGGACAGCGTGAATCAACGAAAAAACAATTTTGCACGTAAAGGCTAATTTTTGGAAATTACTTCTGATTGTTTTGGGAAAGGTAGAAGTACCGATCCAGGACCGGATACACTCACATGAAGGCTTTTTTAAAGAAGAGAACTAAAACAAACAAGATCGTATTGCACAACTTATGTTTCACATGCTGCGATATTTAAAAGTCGATAAGACTATTTGGCTTAGAAGTTTAATGCATGTCATCCTATTTGGGTGAGGAGGAAACGCAGTAAATTTCAAGACTCCAAAAAGTCCCTGGAATTAGATGTCCAATTTTTTCGTAGCAAGTTTTTAATGTTGATAGCCTGCTAGAAACATAAAATATGGTGTTTCTTGCACCTAAAATTAGTTGTGTGGCACTTATTTTACCAAATATTCGTGGAACCCCATAATTAAGGAGGGTAGATGAACTCAGCTTATTGAGTTTTACAAGCACAAGTACTACGTACTTAGAATACACGAATCAACAGCAATGAACATACATGAAGTTTGCTTTCCAAGTCCGCTGGAACTTGCTTCCCTGAGCGTTATATGGTGTCAGGCGATCTGAGTCTTTACTAGGCTACACTCAGTGAATTCGAAAACTTGATCTTAGCATTCTAAACAAAAAATCTGTCAATCAACGAATAAGGATTTAGATAACGTCCTTATTTCAAATAACGACCTTAGCCAGTGGTAACGTCCACAGAATCTCAAAAACCACTCGCAAAAATCGATAACCCCCAGAATTGAATTTCTAGCTTATTTTTTAAATTTAGCCGGTTTGACTCCCTCTAAATTTGGCTGCTGCCCACGTATGGTTTTGAATCAAACTCAAACACAGGTTGGTGTGTTCAGTAAAACACCATTTATTTTGACTGCACGTGCAACGAGGGCATAAAGATCCAGCTTACACAAAATTGGTCATTCTGCCATCGTTCATCACGTCCGGCATTTTTGCAAATCCCTCTGTTTCTTGTCAAGAACTTTATGTTTTTAGATCCCTATCCAGTTTTTCGGCACTTTTTGTTCTGAGAAAATTCTTGACTCCCACAGAATTTAGGCTATTTAATTCATTTTCGGAAAGGGCAATATTACATTTCGTAATGCGCGCAATATGAGGCTTCTTGTCATTAAACTCCAATCGTCGCAATCGACTAACGATTCGAAGCACTGTAGAATTCGAAACAACGCACCATGAGGTTCGAGTACACTTTAACATTATACCGACTGTATCTGTTAAATTGATAGGGGGCCTAAGGGGCTTACAGCCAATAATCATTGAAATCAAAAATTGCAAAAGTTCTTGAAATTAAAGAAAAACTGTCAATTAAGGCAGTTTAAACGGTATTTTTTTACCGAATTTTCGGGATATCCTTGCTAAAAAAACGTTTCCCTAGCACCACGTAGTCCAATTAAGTTCAAAATTATATTATTGATACTCGGCGGGGATGCGACACACCACTTCTAAATTAATGAAATCACACTAGCTTAAAAATCCGTCAAAAGTTTGCATGTTATAACGTTACGCCAAAACCTTGCACGCTCATTATAAAATCGGTACTGAATGTAAACAAAAAGTTTACATGATATCCTTTTATTATGTACCTTTTTTAAATAACCTCTCCGACCTCCCATTATAGCTGTAGGAGATTAGCTCATGTTATGGGCTTATCTAAGTCTATTAAAAGTACACGCGCTTACGTACTAGCTATGTACGTTAAGTCGCTCTATTATCTGTTTTTTAGAAAACGTTCCTATGTGCCTGGGTAGCAAAGCACTCTTTTATCCGGTATTATCCGGTTAAGACTAGTGCAAGCAATCACAAATTTTTACAATAGTATACTAAGACCTATGTGATAGTTTAATCAGGTGTAGTGCTGAATGTGACAGGCTTGTTTTTGGGTAGATCTTGCGTTTTCAGTTTTCCTCCAGTCACTGATCAGAAACTGAAAGTTGTCAGCAAACTGAGTTCGAAACATCTGATTCCAAACTGAGACAGCAATGCCTGACTGCTTTTTCATGCAATTAATTCCGAACGCATAAAAATTCGAAATTGTTGCAGAAATTAATAAAATAGTAGGCTGTATGCAACCCAGCCTGAGCTCCAACGCTTTTGCGCTGCGATGTAATAAATTTATAAGTAAACTTAGCTGTAATAGCTGGAGGCCAAAATTGGCGCCAAACATGAGCGTTAAACCAATTGAAATCATTTATTAATAAAAATAACGCTGAATCGCGCAAAAACGCGGAAAACGACGCGATCGTTTGGAATCGGAAACGCGCAACCGACGCCGAAATTACCGGGCGAAAAAACTAAACACTTTTTATCCGGCGCATGGCATGTTTTGTCATGGTTCAGGTTGAGAAACTTGAGGGAAAGATTTTTGTTGAATTATAGAGACCAAGGTTCTGCAACAAGGTCAACCGTACCGAACAAAGCTTTTTCATTAATAGAATGTAAATACAGTAAGCAGCATAAATTGCTACCTAATACTGGTCACATGCATAACATAACGTTCGGGTTACACCTCCGACCCTATGAGTTTCGTTCGTGGTACCAGATTTATTCTATCTTAGCAAGTACCACATAAACCCATGTGATGGTATGTGTGTTCTTTTTAAGACCGATTCCCCTTTGCATTATCGGTAAAACATCATCCTGATCGGCTACGATGCATAGTTTCGAGAGCCAAAAGGCTATACAAAGGCGACTCTGTGCTGATTGAAACATCGATTGATGTTGTCTACCAGGGCGCTAGCAAGGTACTAACTTAACGCACGTGCATTACGGGTGTATAGCGAATTAGGCGCTTCACTACCGCGCATGGTCGTTTGTGCAGGGGGTCTGGACCATACATGGGCGTGGGGGGTTTGAGGGAGTATGTACCCCCAGAAACCAAAATACCCCCCAGAATTCAATTTGTGAAATTCTTTTGCTTTTTTCGCAATTTTTTGATGCCAATGGGATAGTGCTCGACGAGAAACGTTGTAAAATAGTATTTTTCGCCATATCATCATTTTAAGGGCCATTTTTCGATCTTTGAAAAATCTTGCACCCCCTCTAGAACTTTGGTGCCGCCCACCTATGGTCTGGACCTCAGACGCACACCAAGACCGATCTTGAGGAAGGTGTCAAAAATTTGAACTTCTTAGCCAGATGACCTCAAAAATCGGCATAATTACTAGAATAGCATAAGAACGTTATTACACAGTTTCTGGTCAATTTCAAGCGCTGCCGGAAAAATTTTCAATTTTCGTTCATTTTTGCCTTCATTGTGCTCATTGTTCCAATTAAACTTCAGAGCATTGGGAGGATCAGACTTGCAAGGGGCTGGGGTGGGAATCGGGATCCACTGGATAAAAATACTAAATTTTTTGAGGAAAATGAGGCAAATTGAGGACAAAGCTATATAAAAACTAGAAAAATTTCTTTAAAGTGCTTTAAATGGATTAGAAATAGTGTAATAATATTGTTTGAACGCTATATTAGCGCTCAGACCAGTTTTTGAAGTCATTTTGGTCCTAAAAAACCAATTTTTGACTCTTCCAGACTAGCTGACCCCCATCCCTCTTACATCGGTCTTGTTGTGCATCTATGGTCTGGAGTCTAGACCACAACACGAATAGCACAAAATGACTGATCTGGGGGAGAAGGAGAGGTCAGCCAAATAGGTATTTTTTAGCCCAAATAGAAAATTATTCCAATCGACAATTTCTAATTGAATTGGAGCACCTCTGAAAAAAATGTTCTGCTTGTCATTCATTTTTAGCATTTATTTTGCCTTATTTTTCCATCAAATTTCTCACATTTCCAGTTTTCGTTAGGTTTTAGTCTCCCACGCTCGCGTGCGTGCATGTCTGGTCGGTATCCCACCATCCGAAGGACTCTTCTTAGATTTCGAAAAACTTACTTGATTAAATTTGATTTTTTTCGCTGCTCTTTTTGGCGTTTTTTTCGATTTCAATAGATATATTTCGATAAAGGGGAATAAAAAATATTAGTTTTTGTTTCTACATTAAATATTCCAAGGCTTTTTCATTTAAAATTTTGTAAGTTATTAATTAATGCGTTGACTATGTACACATATTTAATGACCCCAAAACTAGTAGGCTCCACACTCGATCAGATCTCCAAAAATTCCGACTTTCAAACTCAATTTGCAGATTTATATGTATCCCTAGTTAAAATTTTTGATGAGAAATATTTAAAATCTATTGTTTTTGCCCATACTATGAATTTTAATGGTTCACAAAAATGTCGGCCTTGCCAATCTCTGTCAGGTCTGACTGAAGTATTGCGTTTTCTGTGGCCAGCGTAAACTAGTGCCACTATTTTTCTTTTATTGTTTTATTTAATACTAAATGATGAATTCGTTATTATCACCTACCCATCCTTTGCACGCTTAAGGGCGACTCGGGCGGTGGCTACGTGTGCAGAGATAATGAGGAGAAAAGTCCTTCCGTGCTTATGGGCATAATCAATGGCCGTAAGATCGGTCAGTACAAGTACTATGAGTACCACCGTTTAGTCTCCTACTACTACTCTTACTTCGCTTTCGTGCCATTTTATTTGGAATGGCTATATAACAAGACTGATCAGGTCGCGGATGCTGAAACTAGATCGTTTTGCAGCAAATGTTGGAAATAATGCAGAATAAAATTACTTACTGGATTTTCGTAAATGAAAATACATATGAGGTTGCTTGAAGGATAGCATTTAGGTTGCACCTTATGATGCAAGATACATGTCTTTGGAAGGAGTTTCTTCTATTGTGTTTCAATAATTACACCTTGTTCTGTATATACTCATCTTTCTCCTCGTTCATTTTTCTCTACCTTTGAAGAGTGGTCTTTAATTACATTCACGATCCATTCACCCATGTTCTGTACTATTAATGAATCGATCCCCTGAATAAAATTACTATACAAGAGATATTCTTGCATTTTAAATGGTAGATAATAAAAAATTATATACCTACATATACATATTGCCTATTTTTTAATTTTGCGTCAAACTTAATTCTGGGTTCTAATAATGAGTGCGCGTCAACAGCTCAGCATGAATACTTCACTTAAATTGAATAGAAAAAAAGTTTTATACGAATTAAATATTCTATAATATCTTTTGTGATTTTTTTAGATGTTTAAATTATTTCTTGCTGTAAGTAGGTATCGCACATGTGAATATCTGAGCAGTCATAAAAGATGTTTTGTGCCTTTTTCTTAAATGCTCGCACCTCCGGATGTACGTCGAGACATAGTTTTTCAATTGGAAGTGTATGCTTAAAGGATCACACATACAACTTACAGCGTTTATTTACACACAATATTGAAATTTTACATTTAAGATGCACTTTCATTGCGTAATGTCACAGAAGTTTAATTTCAAAAATAATCTTGATAATTTCTAAATTGCAGATGTGACAAAAATCTCTTCATAGTCATAATTGCAACTGTCAGCTGTGGAAGCATACGTGGGCAGCAAGAAAATTCTGGCATCCGGAAGATTCGCCCCCGACATTTCGCCCTCGACATTTCGCCCCCGATATTTCGCCCCCGACATTTTGCCCTCAGGTACATTTCGCCCCTGGAACTTTCTCCCCCAGACATTTCGCCTCTCGGATGTTTCACCCCCAAACATTTCGCCCATCGGGTATTTCGCCCTCAATAAGTATCTCGTTATATTGTACCAATCAACTTGTCTGCAAATTTGCTTGCCCTAATTTTTTTATTTGCCATTTCAATCCAAGGAATTCGCTTGACCTTCGTAGGCATATTTTTTATGTACCTAATTATAATTTCTCCCGGTCGACAAGCAATGACCCAATTTTTTTGTTTATTTGATAGAGATTTGCGGATATTTTGGATTGACCTTACATAATTACATTGTCTTTGTAGTAATATTTTATTCCCAGGACCTTTTGTTTGCGACCACACGTTAAGTAGGTCATTCAAAAAGTATATAATGAGGACCAAATGGCAGTAAGTCAGTTAGTTGGTGTACGATTTGCTTGATGGATTCAGTCATTTCGAAAAGAGGAAGGATGAAGCTAGTCTAAGAAAATTACATTTTTGACAATTCTTGTTTTCTTGTTGGCAATAAAAAATAAAGCAACCATATGATTAAAATATGCGTAACAAATTGTTTAAATATGGCTAAAAAATTGTTTAAAGGAATTTAAAAATGAAAAACGAAAATATTGAAAGCTTATCAAGATTAAAAATGAAGAAATTAAAAATTCTTTCTAGTTTATTTCAAAAAAGATTGAAAACAAAAAAGAAGAAAAGCGGATATTGTGTCCTCGCGGATTTTGACGCTGTCCATGTATAATGCATACTCCCGTTTATTGTACAGCTCAATTGGGGGCGAAACATCCGAGAGGCGAAAGTTCCGGGGGCGAAACGTACCAGGGGGCGAAATGTCAGGTGCGAAATATCGGGGGCGAAAAGTCGGGGGCGAAATGTCGGGGCGAATATTCCCTAAACCAAAATTGTGCAAGATTGTTCAAAGGTCAAAAAATGGCCTTAAAAATAGTGGTATGGCGATAAAACACTATTTTTGACGCCTCTCATCGGGCACTATCCATTGGAATCAAAAAATTGCGAAAAAAGTGAAAAAAAATTTCAAAAATTGAATTCCACCGAACCCCTCCCACGCCCAGGAGTGTGTGGAAGACAATATGTCTATGCATGTTTGGTAAGTTTATACTATGAATTATTTTCTAGAAAGAGCGTTGCGGAAACTTAATTTTTGAAACGTGTTCTCTAAAACATGAAAATTACGAATTCGAACTTGACACTCATTTTAAGCATTGGTTGTTTGCTTGTAGAGCAAAATAGGCGGCGCATCTTTGCAAAAGGTCAAATCCAAAATTTTTCTACTTTTCAGAGTGTTTTGAAAGACCAATCCATTAAAAAAACACGGAACATACGTGCTCTTGTTGTCCTCCATTGTTCGACATTTGTACCTATCTCGGCATAATATTTGTACATACTGACTGATTTACTTTAACCATGCTAATGAAAAAGAAGGGAAGAAGGATAATAGCAAGAAAAAATCTTGCAATGGAATAAAAAATGATCAACATTTACATAGATAAGTGTAATAGGGTCACAGCTTACCTCGAAATTACGCTATCAAAATTCTATCCGCAATAGTTTCTTGGATCTTCCACCCTATATCGTATGTGTAAAAAATTATACCCGAACCGGTTCCACGGATGTCCGGATCTTTCATTATGAATCGCATGTGTGTGACACGCGTCCATAGGGATGTATCCAGGTGTGCGGATGGTGCGGCCGCAATCCAGGTCCCACATCTTAATTAGAAAAATGGCGCTAAAAACGAAGGAGCTTCGGAATTTATGCAAAAACGCTAGAAATTAGTTGAGATTGTGTTTTTATGGGAAATTCAGCCACTTTCAATCATTTTCACTTTGTTCTGTGCTGAATACGATATTTAAGAACTCGTGCTGGAAGCGGTATTACTTTGAAGTGATCTCGCTACCCCGGTCATGAAATCCTGGCTAAGGGCCTAGTCGAGCTCTTGATATCGTTTTGCGTTAATATTCAATATAATTGAGAAACAATATAGCATCATCTTCATAGATTTAATTTCTAAATATCCATTTTAAATTGTGTGGTAGAACCTCTGCTCTACAAGAATTACTATGAATTGTGTCTAAGGTGGCCGTCCATCCAGGATGGTCACCCATCCAGCTTGACCGTTCATCCAGGCTGGCCCTCCATCCAGGATGACCGTCCACGGTGGAATATTTCTTAATTACACTGTCAAAGTGGTCGTCGTTCTATGCTACATGTTTCTATTCAAGATGTTAAATATAATATTGCAACAATATTTCATAGTGTTAGGTGAGTAGTGCACGGAATCACGTAGGGGGCTGACATAATTTTGGTTGTTTTTGTGTTGAAAAGATGAGGGAAGTATACCTTCTTCAATTCAGGAATCCCGAAATTTTTGGAGGCGAGAAGGGGGCAATGGTAAGAAATTTAACGACTCGATAACCCGAACACCAACATTTCGACTTAAAGGCAGCACGTTACAATTTCGGGTAAAACTGTACAATTTTTGTGTAAATAATAGAGTAAAAATTGTGGATCGAGACCGCAAGTCTTATCAGCTAAAACTTTGGTGTACCGATTCCGATCGCTAAATAACCATTCACAAAAACTTTCTAGACAATTATCTCCCAGAAACGTATGCTTGCCACAGTTCTGACAAAAAATTGAATCTATACATTTTTCACAAACGCGATGAGCTATACAACGATTTGGCTCGTGCATGAAATACTGCCTAGGGGCAGAGGAAATTATTATATGTCGGTCCAGACTCGCGTTAATTAGCGCGACTCCCACCAAATCCTCGGGACTACAAACCCGTCCCAACGCGCTGTTTCTAGCCCCAGGCCTCAGAGTTAAATCGCTTTACTTTCGTCCTAAACATTTCGCCGACAACGTAATAATCAGTTGCCTCTCGTCCCCAGTCGACTTGCGCTCCTTCTTCTTCGCCGAAAACAACGTCTTAGAAATCAGGCGATCCGAAATTCGTTCTGTCTACCTTTGATAATTTGTTGAATTCTTGGAAAATAAACGATAGATTTTTTCATTGCCGATCCATAATGGACTATCGACCAGCTTTTATAGCCTTCGACGGTTTATATACGGCTCTCTCCTAATTCCTCCGACGACCCATCTTCCACAATAGTCGCCCGAAGTTGCGCCGTAATCGCATTCCGAACGCCTATTCTTCCATTCTCCAAGATTTCCCGTAATAAAATGCCAATAAGTAGTTCGTTTCTGGCCCAGATCCTTGGCTCGACCACCGCTAATAGGGTGTTGAAAGCCGGAAGTTATAAGTGCCGCCATAATTCTCAATAAGAATGAGCTCGCTAGCTCTGTTTGGTCTATTTATAGGCAGAGTGCTTGTTAGCCGTTCCGGAACAGCTTGCAGAACCCGTTCCGGAACGACTTCATATGAGTCATCATTGCGTGGATATTGCATAATATGACGTAATATACTGCAATTTTTTGCCTGCATAAAATGCTTTGACGCATGACTCATATTTTTCGCATACTAAGTCATGTTTAAGGATGCCTAGCCTTAGAACACGAAAAACTTACAAAATTAGTACTTTCTGAGAAATTGCCTGCAGTTATAGAATTTTCGTCGAGTTGCATGAATTTTATTCGAAATGTGCGGTCAATATTTCCACAACATTCATACGTCAAGGTCGCGCCAGCTGGGCTCATGGATGCAGTAAACCTGCATTCAAGTTGCAGAATTGAATCAATATTATTTTTAGGGCGTACCAGAAATAACAGTTTTCGATCAAGCTGAGGCATTAGACAACGGAATTAAGTGCTGAAAACTGAAAATTTTTAATTTTTACTACTATATTTTCTACATTTTTTCCTTTTTTATTTTCTTTTCTCTCTTCATTATAATGTTTTGTCCAATTGATGACTTCCTATTATTTTAGCCAAAACACGTAAAATAGCATACTTTTATTGAAATATAAAATTTTACAAAAAAATTTCGAAACTTAACAAAAATATTCAGCAACTTCACAAAAATATTTCGCAACTTTACAAAAATAATTCACAACTTTACAAAAAATTTTCACAACTTCACAAAGATATTGCGCTAAACTACAAAAATATTTCACATCCTATTAAAAATATTACACAACTTTACAAAAATATCTTACAACTTTACTAAAATATTCCACAACTTTACAAAAATATATCAATAGTCGTTTTAAAAGGGCAATGTTTTTGTAGTATGCAGTTATTAGATACCTCAGATACCTACGCATACGCGTGTGAGGCGAGACATGCATCTGTGGGAGGAGGGTTTACTTCAATGGAATAAAAAAGTTCCTGGGGAAAAAGCCGAAAATTTATGAAAATTAAAATTTGTTGCAGCAATGCTGGGTTAACTGTCAATTGACACAGCTTTTATGCTACATTTTAGCATTTATGCCTGTTTTTGAGGCTAAAAAAAGCATCTACGGATGAGATGCTCAAAATGAATAGAAATCCTAAAAACACTTGAAATTGCGTTGAAACTGTTAATTTTTTGTTATTTCCGCAATTTCATGTCAGCCAGTGATGATTCATCATATCGAATTTCTTTTTATCAAGCAAGGTGGACAACTGATCTTATTTGCAGTAGGTATAGCATATTCGATAAATTCGCTGATCTATACATCTGCCTAATTCATTTCTTGCTGAAAATTTAGAATTTTAGCAAGTTTTCGCGAATCAATACTTCAATGTTCCGTTACTGAATTACCAACAGATGAAGCAAAACTAATTGCCATGAACATCATTTATTCATCGGTGACATGTTCTTATCCTTGTTATCACGTTTTCGTGCTGCGTCTCAGAATAGAAAATACAAAGTTTTTTTATTCAAAATGAAGGTGAAAGGTAAGGGAATCGAAGATAAATTCTTGAATTTTACTAGAAACTTAGTTTTTATGCTACTCGTATTTTAGCATTTATGCCCATTGACTCAGAAAAATCATTTAGACCGGCTACAACCCCTATATCGGTCATGCCGTGTACCTATTAGGCCCCCTGAGGAACAACACTGCAAGACGGACCATGCTATAACTGGCGGCGCGGTGGATCTCCGACCACCACTTCTTTCCCGTCCTAAATGTTTTATTTTACCACTTAGACTTCAACGTTGTACCCTGAGATAACTCAGAGTGCAGATTTTTACGTCATCGCCTATGTTATATCACAGTCTATCCTACAGTGTTGCGGTCCAGGTTGACAGCCATAACTACTCTAGACGATCGGTCAGGCTGGACGGAAGGCCACTCAGGACGGACGGCTAGGCTGGACGGACGGCTACATGGGACGGACGGCCACATAGGACGGCCATGTAGGTCAGAAGACCACTGTGGAGAAAAGTAACAAACAGGAAGATGGCCATTCTGGACGGACAGTTAACCTGGATGGACGCAAACTTGGACGGATGGCCACCCTGGACAGTACCTTACCATGAATGTGAAAACGGAAGACAGGATAGAAGTTTCTTACTAACACAAAAGTCGAAGTGCATTTCGCTGGCCTCTGGTAAGAAGAGTATTCTCGAAATATTTTCAATGATTTGCGGAACTGATAGTGTAGTAATTTTGATGTGCTGAATAACTTATTTTATTGCTACTTTCAATATCGCGTTCTTCTGATGGTATTTGAGTATTATTCAGTTAGTTGTTAATGGTTTGATAAATGAATATATTAAACATTTTCTCATATCCTGCCATCGCCTTGCCAAGTAGTATTAAAACTTTCATTCTATGTGATTTTTGCAAGTTTGCAATAGTTTGCTTGCATATATCACTTTTTGCTGCGCTCTTATGTCTTATATCTTTTAATTCTGGCTCGTTCATGTCCCTGTCGTAAAGTAATGCAATTTAAACCCGTCACTGCTCCGTTTCTTTGGATTTAATTGTACTTTAGATTAGCAAACTGTTTACTTAATTTTTTGACTTAAATGTCATGCTTCTGCAAGCCACAGAATTGTGAGCATATATAAAGTGGGGGAAACGACCGCCCAAGTGTAATATATTGCACTGAGAATAATAAAAATTTACAACTATTTATCGGAAAATCTAAAAATTTTCAGCGCTTCGCGTCGTTGCGCGGCCAATGACATCACATTTTACAGCCTATTCAGAGAGAATAAAATTTTTGTTAGAAAGTTGCATTTTATGAGCTTAGTAAATAGAGCATGTTTGGAAACGTCAGAAAACGCTACTTATATTTTGTGCACTGGCGAATATAAGCTGAATTATAGGATCATCAATTATTGCAGAATAAACATGCTTCGATTTTTTCGCGTTGACTAAAGAAAGTCTAATTTTTGCTGAATTTTACGACTTTTACTTGCTTAGAAAATTTTTTCCTAATCCGCTACTTCTACAGAGAAATGCTTAGTTGCAAGTATTATCGCTCTTTTTTGTGCCATCGGGATATTTTTCTAGCTAACAAAGTTTTATTTGCTTCTATAATTTCATCTTCTGATAATTCCATTTATTATTATAATATGTCTTATTTTACTTTAGGTCGTAATGTAATCTTGAAAACTATTTTAACATTTTATCATAATATTTACCCACGTGCTACTGATTTTGTCGCTATGAACTTTTGATAAGCAAGAACTGGTTACTTGAGAAACGCATAAAAATAAACTATTTTCGTATTATTATGAAAAAGGATAGAACCGAAAATATGGAATTTATTGGCATCGAGAGACCTCGAAAACGCTAAAAAAATTCTTTCAAAAATTAAATTTTAAGTTTAATTTTATTCATTTGGAAATTTATTTTAATTATAATTTCATTTCAATTCACTCGAAATTTTGGTTACTGAAATTATTGATCAGTCGTTCGAAACTTCGACTAATTCGACGAAGTGTCTTTATTTGCGTTCCTTAATAGGGTTTTGTTACTTTTTATTAGGTATTTCTTAATCGCACATTAACAGCAGCTACTTTGGCAATATGTTGCCTTGTCATGCGCTCATGAGGCAGCTTGTTTTCCATTTAAGATTAACATAATAGTGACCTGCCTATTTATTATTATCAATCACATGCAAGCTGATTATCTGCAAATATGTGTATAAAGTAAATAAAAATATTAAAGCCATTGGAGTAGAACAAATAAAGTGTAAATTTAACAATCAACCGCATGATTTTCTTATTGTTCAGAGATAGGGTTTAATGCTTTATATGTAGGTAGGTACCAGAGGTGGGCGGCACTAAAGTTCTGGGTGGTGGTGGGTGGCAAGATATTTTCAATGGTCAAAAAATAGCCTAAAAAATGGTGGTATGGCGAAACAAAACACAATTTTCCAACGTTTCTCATTGAGCACTATCCATTGGCATCAAAAACTTGCAAAAA
Organism: Mermis nigrescens; assembly: GCA_036768485.1. Taxonomy (NCBI): domain Eukaryota; kingdom Metazoa; phylum Nematoda; class Enoplea; order Mermithida; family Mermithidae; genus Mermis; species Mermis nigrescens. The sequence goes on from JAVLUZ010000340.1 coordinate 3,077,197, forward strand.
AACGAAAAAAATTTCAAAAATTGAATTCTTGGCATAGGTGGCGGCACTAAAGCTCTGGGTGGGAGGTGCAAGATTTTTTAAAATGTCAAGAAATGGCCTCAAAAATGGTGGTATGGTGAAAAACAATTTTTCAACGTTTCTCATCCATTAACATCCAAAAATTGCGAAAAAAATAATAAAAAAATTCAAAAATTGAATTCTCGGGGGTATTTTGGTTTCTGAGGGGTGCATAATCCCCAAACCCCAATGCCCAGGTATGATTCTAGGGTATATTTTGGTTTCTAGGGTAAGGGGTGAATACCCCGCAAACCACTCATGCCCAGTTATAGTAAGACTGTTTCTTTCTACCTGCATTATTTAGCTAGGACAAATGTCTGTATCGGATAAGTAGTGTTCGTGTATATGCATAGAAGTACTGCTCTACGAAAACCTTTTTTGCATGAAAAAGTACTTGATTTTATATTGCAATTTCAGGTCACCTTATTAACCAAATATCATTTTGTGCGGAATACTGATAAAGGACTTATTCAGAAAAAATGTCAGAACTATAAATAATAGTAATAATGCGATAAATTCTTAAATTGTGGAACCGTTGGACTTAAAGGGTTAGACTTGACCACTTCCTTTTCTACATGATTTTTCGACGTTGAAGACCTGGCGAAGTTGGTTAAAAAATTTTTCAGTGAAACATAAAGCACACTCTTTCCGAAAGATTTCCGAAACCAATGAACTTCCGCTTACTTTTTGGCTGCGTGACCGAGGTCCGATTAGTAAAGATAGAGATTTTCTGAATTATTTTCCAATGCGCTAATAAAGAGAAAGGGAGGAAGCAATTAGACGTTTTATGTCAAATGCTAAACTTCTCTCGATGAATTGACATTAAAGTCAAAATTCAAAAGTGTAACACACTCAAGCGCCAATCAAATCTCACTGTCAATTAAAAAAATGAATTTTAAGCGAATTAGTCTTAATTTTCGCGCAAAACATTCCTATATTTTATACCTCAACATTTTCGTACTGAATTAGATAAGTAACATACAAACCCTTCAAATGCTTGATTTGATACGCTAACATATACGGTAGCTAGCCAGAACTCAGCTGCTGCTAAGCAGAAGGCCATTACATTTCTGATAAATAAGTATTATATAAAAATTAATATTTTGTTTTTTTCTAATGCAGCCGATATTTTATCGAGCGGTAAATAAGTAGTCATCAAAATTAATTGTTCCTGATCATGAACTCATTGATTAAACGGAATATGGCACTGGCTTTTGACCAGGCGCGAGATTTATCCAGCTATGTCCCGAAAACTGATCAATGCTTTGTCAGCACCAAAGACGGATTCCACATTCAGGATCCCATCTACTTGGTGCAAAAAGTATCAAATGTTCAAGAATGCATCCTGCTGTGCCTCAGTTTAAGTCTGTGCTTGTCCGGTAATTTCGTCGAATTTTTCACCTATGCTGCTTGTACGCTTCATACGAGCAATCCTGACGCACTGACTTCAGCCGGTCTTCCTTTTTCAGTCTTCTTCGACTTCTCCTGTAATCGAAGTTAGTAAAATGATTTTTATAACGTATAAATGTCTACCAGGGGGCATGATTTAGGAAAAGGATGGTGAGAGGCATATGTGCACAACATAGTAAATCGTGCTATGGAATATATCATATCGAAACTTTTTAAAAAGTGCCGTTCTTAGCTTAGAAATCATAATTACTAGCAAAAAATGCTCAGATGGAGGCAAAAGGTACGTATATACTCGGAACTTCGCATCATATGGGATATAAAAGAGGGGGACTAGGAAAAGTTACCTATGCTCGAGAAAAATCATAAGAATCTGTTAAAAATCAGATGTCTTCAAGCAACACAGAAATCGAAGTTCGAAGTATATTCTGCGGCCTACAGAAAATAGTTGTGTCCACACGTTAGTAGGGAGAAGAGGGGGTTTAGGGAGACGGGTTTGCATTCTCCCTAGATTACTGTAGGACCAAGAATTTTATTTTTAGTAAATTCATGTGATTCCACCTAAATAGACTCCCCGTGAATTCTTTTGCTGCTCATTTTTTTCGGTTTCAGAAATAAATAATACAACAATTTATTCTTTAGACGAATGATCAATCTGAATTAAAGACCACGACATATCCACTTTGTTTACTAACATTAACTGAATGTAAGTTCGAACGACTGATGTTGCGATGGTATAGAATTGAGCCAAGGCACTAAAAATGCGCAAACAGGTTAGCACCAAAGAATTTTGGAAAGGATCAAGAAGAATGAGCGAAATTATCGAGAAAAAATGCAATATTGCAGAATGATAGACCGGAAATTTTAATAGCTCTTTTATATATAGAGTGCCAAAGCAGGCAGAAATTGAACAACACGTATATCTGTAGAGCCTTAGTAGACAGCGCGATGCGAATATACTTGATATTGATTGCGATATTGATCTCTAACTGAATCGGCAACTTACTACAGACCAAAGCATTCTTTTATGCTCTTCAGTGAACCAGTGAAAAAGTTTTGAGACGACATCTTCTTTTCTCATAGGCCGCACGCAGAACATACGTCGATTTTTGTGTTGCTTAGAGAAATCTGATCTTCAGCAGATTCTCTTGATTTTTGTGCGCATAGGTGACTTTTCCTAGTCCCCTTCTTTTGTCCCTAATGATGCGTAGCTCCAAGCATATTCGTCCTTTTTGTTCCATCGAAGCATTTTTCTTAGCTAGTACCCCAAGTTGAATTAGCATGATTTGCAGTCCACTAAATACTTGCGGTAATATGCTGCAATAATGAAGACAGACCATGAACGCAGAAAACAATATATTTCTGAACATCAGCATTGTCAATTTTAAACAAGACAACCACACCCTATTTAAACAGAACGAATGTTTTCAGGCGTAAACTGTACGCAGCTATAGGGTGTAAAGAACAATTAAAATCAGATTCGTTATCCTGACGTTACACGCAACGTTTAGAACAAATAAAGCTTTTGCAACGATATGAAACTGAAGTTTTTTTCAATGTAAATTTCTACGACTACTGATTTTAAAGAAAAAATGCAGTCAGATTCGTAATTCTGACCTTAGAAAAGATTTTTAAAAAATTCTTGCCCTGCAACACTTTAGAAGTGAAATGAACTTTTAGCATAAACTTTACACATCAAAAACTTTTAGCATAAACTTTAAACATCAACAATAAATGAACAGTGTAAACCTCATACAACTACTGAGTGTAGAGAAAACTAAGAGTCCGATTCGTAATTCTAAAATAATGTTTACTATTTTGAAAAAATTAAGCTTCTGCGATGCTTGACAACTGAAATTAATTTTTAGTGTAAACTTTACTCAATCACCATCAACTTCACGAAAAAATCAACTATCCACAATGTTCTGAAGACAAATATATATTAGATGTGAACCACACTTTACATAATTACTGAGTGTAAAAAAACGGGCTTATGACGTTTGATCCCCGGTACATCTTCATAGTGGGGATCATGTCGAGACAAAAAAACCGGAGAAGTTGGCCAAAAAAACAAGACAAAAATACGTTTGACACCCTTAATTTTTTGACTTTCCACCTCCAGAAAAAGCCCAATATTGATGTAAATAAACACCAATTGCGGTCATGTGTACCACTTATAAAGTGTTTTATGTTTATTTTGTTTTACTTATTTTGACGACTACATAGTGAAAATAGCGAACAAAAAAAGGGACAAAACGTATTCTTCCACTATCCGCCACATTGTAAATTTTAACAATCAGAACGTAACTCCTTATTGAGTGTGAAGATATTCAGTGTTGGCCAGTTTGTAGCCTTTAAATTGTAGTACCTTTGTGTGTTAAAAAATTCTCTTTCGCAAAATATTTGGGATATGAAACAATCAAAAAAGATAATAAAACGTGTTTTTTATTCAATTCTACATCATAAATTCCAAACTTTACCCCCTCCCCCCATAAGTAACTCTATATTGTTATTTAAAATATCGGAGAAGTTGGCGGATGAAGCAGGCACAAAACCAGTAATCTTCCAACCCCAAGATCTGACTCCCCATTCAGTGTAAAAAAGTTTGCTGATAAGCAAAACGTAGCCCTTGAGCCGTAGTACATTTGCTTAAAAAAACTTTCCTGGGACCTATAACCGGAGTTGTTGGCAGTCATAAGGAAGACAAAAACACGACCAAAATTTGTCTTTACACTGACGATTATCACACTCACCTTCCTCCCACTCGAGAACTAATGCGGAATTCGGAAAACTAGAAATTTCATTTTTAGAAAATTTTACATTCTACAATTTTATGCTATTAAATTGTAAGAAGCACTTACACTGACTTGATTAGGTGCTCTTCAAAAAAACTCGTCAAAAGCTTGTCCTATGATAACATTACGCCAAAATTCTGCTCACTTATTACAAGCTGAGTATTAAGTGTATAGAAAAACGAAAAGCACCGACAGCGAATTTTTTATTATCTGTCTTTTAAAAAAGACCGCACCTCCCATATGTGTCGCGTTATAGCTGTAAAAGGAGAGGCATATGTTAAGGGTATCTACGCAAGTTTATTATAGGTACGCGCTATTGCGCTACCTATAATGTACACGTCCGAAATACTATTTTTCGACCTTTAAACACACCTCGTTCTCTCTAGGAAATAAAAACTTAGAATATTTAAGGGAAACCAAATACAACTCTTTGTAATTTACACAAAATCTAGTCAAAAAAATTAAGAATTTAATTCTTTTGAGGTAAGATATACTTAAAAATGCTAAAAACAGCATACTTTCTACGATTTTTATGTGAAATTAATATTTATGGGAGTCTATGAGCTATTGTTGCCAGAATCAATAGCTATTTTGAAGAGGGTCAAGACTCCAACCCACCTTCTCAAGAACATTAATGTTATGCGTCTCTATGGCTATCCACTTTTTAGTCACCGTGGTGGATCCAGAATTTCTACAAAGGCTGCAGTGTCTTTTCCCTCAAACAGTCAAAAAAATAGCTCTTAAAATCCAATATTAACGTGCGAAATATCATCCTTTCGCCGTTCAACGTTATCTACATTTATTCAAATTGATTTATGTTGCATTTTCCTTGAAAAATTTAAAATTCCTGATCACTTTTTGCGTTCAAAAAGTGAATGAATGCAAGTTAGTATTTATTGTATAATTTTAAAAATTAGTGCGTAAAATGACCAAACTAGCGAAAGATGCATGTAGAATTCAGCTGCGGCAACCTTAACCATAGTCTGTTTCATTAAGCTTCAAAGTTTTTTATTTGTTTTAATCCGCATAAATCAGGCTACAAAAGTGGCTCGAAATTCTGGTACAGTAATGCAGCTCGACAACGGCAAACGTCTCCACATTACTCGATTTGCTGAAGAATATCACAGCTACGGCGCTAGTTTTTTAAAATACTGTTGTTGGCACTTAAAATGTTTTCAAAAACCTCAAAATCAAATGAAACGGACTGTAAATACCCTTTAGTAATGTTTTAGTCTGCATAACTTTTTGGCGCATTGCAGGGTCAACAATAAACGAAATTTAAACAACCTAATCTGATGTTTTACAGTGAAAAAGTTGATATCTCTTACTGTCTGAAAAAGATATGCACGTCTACAGATGATGCTGACCGTAAGGAAACGATGAAAAATGCAATTTAGCGCAAAATCAGCGAGGAATTCCGATGACATTGCTGAAACTTCCTCAGAAAAAGTTGGAGATACCGATTTCTTTGTCAGCAAGTCCCGAATACGCCACTGGCAGACTATTATTCTTACCGATTTCAAATATAGACATACTAGCGAAGACAAATGCTCCGATGGAACAAACAGAAAGAATATATATATATATATATATATATATATATATATATATATATATATATATATATATATATATATATATATATATATATATATATATATATATATATATATATATATTTGGAATTACGCATCCTTAAAGGCATAAAAGGAGCGGACTAGGGAAAACTTGCCTATGTATGTCTGTGAAAGTTATAACAATCTACTGAAAATCAGACTTCCGCTAAAACGCGCAAAACACGAAGTATATTCTGCGGCCTGCGCAGAACGGAATTGCATCTTCTTCTAAAAATAGATAAAATGAACAGCTTATTCCTTGAAAAGAAGCGATCACTAATCAAAAAACGACATAATGCAGATTCATTCGCTAGCATGGCACGCATTGCTACCGGGCAGCAATTAACAAGATGGTGTGCTTGATATAATGCATTTATGATGCCATTGACGATCAACTAAATATTGGTTGAATATTGAAATAGGAATTCGATATTGAGAAGAAACTAAATTGTGTGAAGGCACGCTTTTTTCCGGAAGCCGCAGAATATACATGGATTTTGTGCGTTTCTAGCGCAAGTTTAATTTGTAGTAGATATACGAGTATGCAGCTTACGCTCTCCAACAAAAGTGAATTTTAAGTGTGAAGTTTTCGCAACTACTAAGTGTAAAGACAACTGACCGTCAGATTCGTAATCTGACCTTACGGAACATATTTCGGAAATAAATTAACGACACATCAAGAATAAATAAATAGTGTAAACTTTACGTAATTACTGTGTGTAGAGGAGACTAGCAGTCAAATTCGTAATTCTAACGTTGCATAGAACATTTTGATAACAAAAATTAAGTTTTTGTCATGCCCTAAAACTATGCTTAATTTTCAGTAAAAAAGTGACACAAACATCTTGTGTAAAAATGATTTTGGTCGGATTCGTAGTGCTGATGTTACGTTCAATATTAATGAAAAATTCAACTCAACACAATGGTCTGAGGACAAGTAAATGTTAAATATTAGATATAAAGTACTTTACACTTTAAAACACCTGAAACCACTTTACGTTACTCTGGCTTGTACAAAAACGCGTCTAAATGACTTTTAACGTTTGACTCCTAGTATATATTCAGACTTGTGCCGGAGACATTGACGGAACAGGCCAATACAGAAATACGTTTAAGACCACAGATTTCTGACTTTACACTACCCGGAATGGCTCAATAACGATGTAAATAAACACAATTTTTTACGACTTGTACCCCTTAGAACATACTTTCTTTTTATTCTAGATCTTCTATCTCGAGTTTTAACTGGAGAAATTGGTGAACAAAAACGGGACAAAAACGTATTTTTACATCATACACCAGATTGTAAACTTTAAAAGTCTGAAATAAATCCCTATTGCGTGTGAATAAATGCGGTAAAGGCCAGTTTGTAGGCCGTGATTCATTGTAAGTCTGTGCGTTATAAACTTTTTGCCGCTCCTTACTCGAGATATTGATCAATCAAAAAAGCAAAGAAAAGGTGTTTTTTTCAGCCCCATGTTACACCCGTCATTTCATACTTTACACCTCTACAAGTTACATAATATTGACTTTTTAAACGCAATTTATAGCGACATGTAGCCCTTAATACGAACTTTATTTTTACTTTGTCGATTCGCTCCGACTTAAAATCGGATAAATTGGTAGAGAAATATGATAAATAACCTATTTTTTACACCATCTACTAGATTGTAAACTTTAAAACGTCTAGCTCCGTATTGAGTGTGAAAAAGTTTCCTGGTAAACTGGAAGTAGCCCGTGAGTCGTAGTACATTTCTATCGGAGAAAATGCCTTAGGACTCAAATCTGTAGTTGTTGAGACATAAAGTAGACGAAAATGCGTCCGAAAACTGTCTCTACACCTGCAGATTTTCACACTATTAACAATCTTTCTCGAGAACTAATGCTCAATGTAACAAACACATGTACTTTTAGATGATTCAATTCTGTAAAAGTCGGTAGCATCAAATTGTATGAGGCATTTACTCTGAGTTGTGTACAAGCTGAGCTAACAAACCGTCACAGATTCGCATAAATTATAACGTTACGCAAAAACTTTACACGCTCTATACACACTGGGAATTGAGTGCGAAGCAAAACAAAAAGGACACCTACAGCGAATTTTGTATTATCTATCTTTCAAAAACAAGCCGCACCTCTCGGATGTGTCTCGTTATAGCTGTATGGAGTTGCAGAAGTGTTAGGGGTGCCCAAGCATATTACAGGTCCGTGCTAATGCGCTACTTTTGAATGACACCAAAAAAATTTTCTCAGTTCTTGTCTACGATAATGATTCATCATTTTCGTCGATGACTAGTGTTAGTGTTCAAAACCGTATAGATGGCAAGCGCAGCCCTCTATCGCAGCATCTAATGAGCGAATAAACTTTTGGCTGATTCATTTTGCCGCCTAAATGTGTGAAAGTTTATTATAAATTAGCGAAAAGCTCTCTGTCTGACGCGTTGTAATTCAAATAATTGAACATTGTGCTGACCGTTATTTACAATAAATAAGCCCCTTGTGACCTGCGCTAGAACCAGAAAGATAAAATATCTCTAAATGAGCGTTTGGAAGGCCATAGAAGATTATCCTCAACATCAATTACACATAACCACCTCTCTATTTTGGATACGGCTGTAGTTTTATGGTAGGGAGTTTAACAGCCTAAAAGCGTTTGTTTAAATAGTTCTGGGCCCGGTTGCTCGACTCCACCTTAATAAAGGCTAACCATTAAAAATTAATTTTTAATGGTCGGCCGGTTGCTCGACTCCACCTTAACGCCAACAACCATTAAGATTCCCTTAACGAAACCATTAACGTTAAGGTAAAACCTTAACTAATGGTTTCGTTAAGGTTCGTAAAAATCGGGTTGCTCAACTTGACCATTAATTAATGGTCGAGCATTTGTTAAGGGAAGTTTAAGGGTACCATTAAAGAAACCATTAACAAAAACCTTTAATGGCTGCATCAAGGGAAATCTAATGGTAGCGTTAAGGTAAGCTTAATGGTTGCGTTAAGGGAAGTTTAATGGTTGTGTTAAGTTCACACGTATTCCACGAGAATTTTAATGTTTTGGTTAAAATACATAGATATAAAACGTTGAGGACCATAGTCATTGAAAATTCGAATTTTCTTTCATTTTACTCTTTTACCGCTTGACTTTTGATTTTGGTTCGAATTCGTCTGATATGGATTGCAGTGACAGCAATACACTTAATGAGGAAAATAAATGAAAACGCTCGTTAGTCTGGGTAAAACATATATGGTTGCTTGCGATGATATGGAAATTAAAAAAAATAGAGAAATAAAAATAGGGAAATAGAATTTTGATTTTAGCGGATTTTCGGCAACAGCTAAAATGAAATGAAGAAATCAACTGAAAAAAATCGTTCTCGAATAAAATCAGGGTTGGCAATGCTGGGTTTTTTGAATCTGCGTTTTTGGTTTTTTTGGGTGCAAAAAATTATTGGGTTTTGGGTTTTTTATCCACAGGTTACCAATTTTTCAAATAGACTGAAGTAAATACTGTAGGTGATTCAAATTGTATTTCCAATCTCTTTTTGTTTGAATTATGCTGTTCCTTTGACTAGTAAAGGCTAACCAACCTCAGTCTGGTCAACACAATGCCATGCTCGAAAAATCTCAGCCCCTAGTTCACAATTGCCATCCCATGCTGCAAAACAGGGCGCTTTTATTCAACCACCTCAATAACCCACACTTTTCTGAGTTCGACCAATTTTTCTATTTCCTAATATTTTTTGAGAGCCAGTGCATTTTTTGATTAAAATCTGGTAATGTCCGAGCATTGAAGAGGAAGATAAATACACTAGCAAAGAAAAATGCTCCGATGGAACAAAAAAGATGAATATACTTGGAATTGTGGATTATTATGGATGTAAAAGGAGGGGACTAGGAAAAATCTACCTAAAGTCGGAAAATCTGCTAAAAATCACACTTTCTCTAAGCAACGCAAAAAATCGATGTATATTCTGCGGCCAACAGACTAAAATAAATATTCAACCATAACAATGATTGAAACATCAGCACGTTAGCTATGCAGTAGCTATGGGAAATGATATTAAGTAAACTAACAGTCTTCCAAGCCAATTGAATGAAATAGCAAACATCGAAGACAATTGAAGACATGGTTGGTTAAAAACAGTAGGAAACACGTAAGTTGACTTGAAACAGACTTAATGTAGATACACTAGCATGCCCGAAACGATTGTGTGCACTAATCAATCGGCTCCTGCTTTGCTTGCTATAATGCTCATAAAACAAAACAACTTTAAATACAATACCTCTTAGTTTTCTATCAATCAGGTGCCAGCAATTTAAAAAAGTAACCTTGATAGATTTCGTTTATACACTCTTATCTGAAACTTCGAACATTATTTAAAAAAGACACTTTTTTAGAGGCCGCAGAATATACATCGATTTTTTGCGTTGCTTAGAGAAAGTGTGATTTTTAGCAGATTTTCCGACTTTAGGTAGATTTTTCCTAGTCCCCTCCTTTTACATCCATAATAATCCACAATTCCAAGTATATTCATCTTTTTTTGTTCCATCGGAGCATTTTTCTTTGCTAGTACTCTACTTTTAATTAGCGTGATTTCAGTACATCAGTCAGTAAACACAATCAGTAACATGCCACAATAATGACAACAGTCCAAGAACGCGGAAAACAATATTGTTCTTAACATCAGCATTATCCTTTTTAAACAAGACAACCTTATTGACACCATCCATTTTCAAATTAAAACTGCATCAAGTTATTTCTTCTTAATGTGCAGTTCACTTATAATCAAGCACAAAAATTTAACCAACGAATTCGCATTGCAAATCCTCACTCAATCAATACACAAGCACAATGTGTTGTGACTTTTGAAATTGAAAACACCCAATTTTCAATTTTCAAATTGAAAATTGGATCAATTTTCAAATTGAAAATTGGGTCAATTTTCAAATTGAAAATTGGGTGTTTGAATTTGCGATGAAGAAAATAATCAAAAGATAGTCACTTGGTTTATTTAAGCCGAGTAATAAAATAACGACCGTCCACCAATTCCAAACTAAACGCAACTAATCTGATCACTATGAAAAAGTTTTGAAAAATGAGCTTGCTAAGCGAGAGTTGTAAACCAAGAGAAACTTAAAGTAAAAACCTACCATTAAATTATGAGAGAACTATAAAAGATTTTAAACTTCAAGAAAATGGAAAAGGCGGGATGTTGGTAAATTAGAAGGCAAAGATTTTCGGCAAAAATTCAAAAACTTCACGCAAATATCAAATGTAAGGAACACTAACGCTTTGATTTGGTAGTAAAATAAATTTGTAGTATAGACTACATATTAACAACAAATAAATAGTGCAAACTTTACACAACTACTAGGTGTAGAGAATACTAACAGTTTACGGCTTATTAATGTACATGATTACAATAAAGCTGTATATCTTTGTCGACTTCTGTGCACAGTAGTGTGATTGCTGGTTCATTTTAAACCACTTTTGCAGGCAATTTACATCAATTAAACGATAGCTCTCCATGTGCAAGATTTTGTGAAACATATTATAAACACGGCTAAGAAAGATTTAACTTTAATGCAACCCATTTAAGACAAAATTACATCTCTTCAATGATCTAAGGACACTTGAACATAATTTTTAAATCACTTTAGATTACTTTTGAGGGTAAACAAACTCACTTAATTGATGTCTCACATATGAATCCTTGGAAATTTCTTGACTTCAGTTACAAAGTCTCTGCAAGTCTATCGAATTAGGGTTAACACGTAACGTAAACTTTACACAAACACATAGCGTAAAGAATATTTTAGTCGGATTCGTAATTTTGATATTGCTCCGATATTTCTTTCAACATTTATGGAAAAATGAGTCTCCATAATGTTTTAAAGACAATAAACATTAGGTTTAAACCACTTTGCAATACTGCTGAGTGTAAGCAAGCGCGCCCAATTGACGTATATATTTCATTCCCTGTAAATTTTTATATCTCAGGAAAAAATTTCGATTTTTGCAATGCTCTAGAACAAAGGCTAACATGCAGTGTAAAAAATTACTCGGATATTATTATCAACATTCATGAAAAAATTATGTCTCTACAATGGTCTGAGGACATATAAACAATGAATGTAAACTACTTTACATCACTGTTGGATGTAAACAAACGCGCCTACGTGACGTCTCACATTTGATCCTTTGAAAACTTCTAGGCTCCAAGAAAAAATTAGGTTTCAGGAATGCTCAAAAACGAAGATAAATATATATGTAGTGTAAACTTCATGTAAACACCTAGTGTAAAGAAGATTTTAGTCAGATTCGTAATTTTGATATTGTTCCGATATTACGATTAATATTTATGAAAAAATTAAGTCTACATAATGTTCTATGGGCAAACTAACAATTGGTGTAAACTACTTTACAACACCGTAGAGTGTAAACATATGCGCCAGACTGGCATATCAAATTTGATTCCTGGTCCATTTCTAGACTTGATAAACGTGTCCCTGACTCGTAACCGGAGAAGCAGGCAGAAAAAACAAGACAGAAACGCATTTAAAACTCCAAATTTTTGACTTTACACTCGCTAAATATTAATGTATAGACAATTTGCTTTGACATGCACCCGATATAAAGCACTTTAATTTTATTCTATTAGACTTATCCCGACTTCTGGACGGAGGAAGTGGCGAACAAAAAACGCAACAAAAACGTATTTTCCATCATTTAGAACACTGTAAACTTTAAAATTCCGTACCGAACTCCCCATTGAGTTTAAAGAAATTCGGTTTGGTACAATTTGTAGCTTTTAAATCGTAGTACATTCCTGTGTGCCAAAATTCTGTTGCAAAAATTATTTGGCATGATTTATCAATCAAACTTAGGAAAAAACGTGTTTTTTAGCCCATTTTTTACCTCTGATTTCGAACTTTACACCCCCATAAATAACTCAATATTGCGTTTTTTAAATGCGGTTTGCTGCGATGTTTAGCCCCTGTAAGGCACTTTATTAATGCTGTCTTCGATTTGCACTGACTCATAAGCGGAAAAATTTGGCAGAGAAATCTTAGTTAAAATCCGTTTTTTTACACCATCCACTAGAGTGTAAACTTTAAACCCCAAGATCTAACTCACCATAGAGCATACAAGACTTTGCTTATATGCAGAATGTAGCCCTTGATCCGCTCTACATTTCTGTCAGAAAACATTTTAAAAACCTCATAACCGGAGTTAGTATCGGACATAGGAAGGTTGAAAACTCGACCAAAAAGTGCTTTTTCACCCCCAGATTTTCGCACTCTTTACACTGCCGTTCGATAAATAATGTGAATTTCAAAAAACCAAAAAAGTGTCATCTGTAGAATTCATCCCTCTATTATCCTATTCTGTTTAATCCTTCGAGTCATCAATACTCAGTTGTCCACATGCCGCAGTAAAAAGGTCCCAAAATTTGTCCTATGTTATAACGTTACACAAAAACTTTACACCTTCTTTACACAGTCAATTTTGAGTTTCAAGAAAAACAAAAAAACACGGGCAGCGAATTTTTTTATTATCTTTCTTTTAAAAAAACCGCACCTTCCAGAAGTGTCCCGTTATAGCTGTAGTGGGGAGTGCCCAGGTGTTGGGGGTACCCAAGTATATTATAGGTACAGCGCTAACGCGCTACCTATGATATAGTGGCAACCGCAGTGAATGATCGATTTTGTTATTGGATTTCAATATTAGCTTGATAAAGTTGTTGCTATTTGTTTGTCTCGTTTCTTGCAGCTGTTGGAGTATTCCTAGCTACTTTATGTAGCTCTAGTTGTCATTTCCATTAAAAAACCCAATAAAGCCCCAATAAAGCACAAACAAACCCCAAAAAAACCAAAAAAAAACCCAAAATTCAAAATTTTCAAATCTGGGTTTATTCCATACCTGAATAAAATCTTTATTAAAATTTATTGTCATAAAAATGAATCAATGGATTTCATTTGACAGTGGATGACGAGCATGTATCATATTATTAAATAAAAGAATAATGAAAGAAGCTTTACTTTTTAAGTGTGAAATGTAATCATTGAGTTATCTACTGAAAACGATAATTGCATACATGGAGTCTCTATAAGAATCGCGTTTTAATTGTCATAAAATTATGTAGTTGGAAAAATTTAATAGTTAAAAAAATTTCTATTCATGTAAAGATGAGGTTTGTATCAGCCATTTTTCTGCAATTCGCATTGTCAGTAGGCAGCGCTCATTGTTGCCTTGTCTGCAAGTAGAAAAAAGGATAAACTAATATTATTGTTACTAGCAAAGAAAAATGCTCCCATGGAACAAAAAAGATGAATATACTTGGAATTGTGGATTATTATGGATGTAAAAGGAGGGGACTAGGAAAAAATCTACCTAAAGTCGGAAAATCTGCTAAAAATCACACTTTCTCTAAGCAACGCAAAAAATCGATGTATATTCAGCGGCCTCTAAAAAAGTGTCTTTTTTAAATAATGTTCGAAGTTTCAGATAAGAGTGTATAAACGAAATCTATCAAAGTTACTTTTTTAAATTGCTGGCACCTGATTGGTAGAAAACTAAGAGGTATTGTATTTAAAGTTGTTTTATTTTATGAGCATTATAGCAAGCAAAGCAGGAGCCGATTGATTAGTGCACACAATCGTTTCGGGCATGCTAGTGTATATACATTTAGTCTGTTTCAAGTCAACTTACGCGTTTCCTACTGTTTAAAACCAACCATGTCTTCAATTGTCTTCGATGTTTGCTATTTCATTCAATTGGCTTGGAAGACTGTTAGTTTACTTAATATCATTTCCCATAGCTACTGCATAGCTAACGTGCTGCTGTTTCAATCATTGTTATGGTTGAATATTTATTTTAATCTGTTGGCCGCAGAATATACATCGATTTTTTGCGTTGCTTAGAGAAAGTGTGATTTTTAGCAGATTTTCCGACTTTAGGTAGATTTTTCCTAGTCCCCTCCTTTTACATCCATAATAATCCACAATTCCAAGTATATTCATCTTTTTTTGTTCCATCGAAGCATTTTTCTTTGTTAGTACACTACTTTTAATTAGCGTGATTTCAGTACATCAGTCAGTAAACACTATCAGTAACATGCCACAATAATGACAACAGTCCAAGAACGCGGAAAACAATATTGTTCTTAACATCAGCATTATCCTTTTTAAACAAGACAACCTTATTGACACCATCCATTTTCAAATTAAAACTGCATTAAGTTATTTCTTCTTAATGTGCAGTTCACTTATAATCAAGCACAAATATTTAACCAACGAATTCACATTACAAATCCTCACTCAATCAATACACAAGCACAATGACTTTTGAAATTGAAAACACCCAATTTTCAATTTTCAAATTGAAAATTGGATCAATTTTCAAATTGAAAATTGGGATAATTTTCAAATTTAAAATTGGGTGTTTGAATTTGCGATAAAGAAAATAATCAAAAGATAGTCACTTGGTTTATTTAAGCCGAGTAATAAAATAACGACCGTCCACCAATTCCAAACTAAACGCAACTAATCTGATCACTATGAAAAAGTTTTGAAAAATGAGCTTGCTAAGCGAGAGTTGTAAACCAAGAGAAACTTAAAGTTAAAACCTACCATTAAATTATTAAGAGAATTATAAAAGATTTTAAACTTTATGAAAATGGAAAAGGCGGGATGTTGGTAAATTAGAAGGCAAAGTTTTTCGGCAAAAATTCAGAAACTTCACGCAAATATCAAATGTAAGGAACACTAACGCTTTGATTTGGTAGTAAAATAAATTTGTAGTATAGACTACATATTAACAACAAATGAATAGTGCAAACTTTACACAACTACTAGGTGTAGAGAATACTAACAGTTTACGGCTTATTAATGTACATGATTACAATAGAGCTGCATATCTTTTTCGACTTCTGTGCACAGTAGTGTGATTGCTGGTTCATTTTAAAGCGCTGTTGCAGGCAATTTACATCAATTAAACGATAGCTCTCCATGTGCAAGATTTTGTGAAACATATTATAAACACGGCTAAGAAGGATTTAACTTTAATGCAACCCATTTAAGACAAAATTACATCTCATCAATGATCTAAGGACACTTGAACATAATTTTTAAATCACTTTAGATTACTTTTGAGGGTAAACAAACTCACTTAATTGATGTCTAACATATGAATCCTTGAAAATTTCTTGACTTCAGTTACAAAGTCTCTGCAAGTCTATCGAATTAAGGTTAACACGTAATGTAAACTTTACACAAACACATAGCGTAAAGAATATTTTAGTCGGATTCGTAATTTTGATATTGCTCCGATATTTCTTTCAACATTTATGGAAAAATGAGTCTCCATAATGTTTTAAAGACAATAAACATTAGGTTTAAACCACTTTGCAATACTGCTGAGTGTAAGCAAGCGCGCCCAACTGACGTATATATTTCATTCCCTGTAAATTTTTATATCTCAGGAAAAAATTTCGGTTTTTGCAATGCTCTAGAACAAAGGCTAATATGCAGTGTAAAAAATTACTCGGATATTATGATCAACATTCATGAAAAAATTATGTCTCTACAATGGTCTGAGGACATATAAACAATGAATGTAAACTACTTTACATCACTGTTGGATGTAAACAAACGCGCCTACGTGACGTCTCACATTTGATCCTTTGTAAACTTCTAGGCTCCAAGAAAAAATTAGGTTTCTGGAATGCTCAAAAACGAAGATAAATATATATGTAGTGTAAACTTCATGTAAACACCTAGTGTAAAGAAGATTTTAGTCAGATTCGTAATTTTGATATTGTTCCGATATTACGATTAATATTTATGAAAAAATTATGTCTACATAATGTTCTATGGGCAAACTAACAATTGGTGTAAACTACTTTACAACACCGTAGAGTGTAAACATATGCGCCAGACTGGCATATCAAATTTGGTTCCTGGTCAATTTCTAGACTTGATAAACGTGTCCCTGACTCGTAACCGGAGAAGCAGGCAGAAAAAACAAGACAGAAACGCATTTTAAAGTCAAAATTTTTGACTTTACACTCGCTAAATATTAATGTATAGACAATTTGCTTTGTCATGCACACGATATAGAGCACTTTATTTTTATTCTATTAGACTTATCCCGACTTCTGGACGGAGAAAGTGGCGAACAAAAAAGGCAACAAAAACGTATTTTCCATCATTTAGAACACTGTAAACTTTAAAATTCCGTACCGAACTCCCCATTGAGTTTAAAGAAATTCGGTTCGGTACAATTTGTAGCTTTTAAATCGTAGTACATTCCTGTGTGCCAAATTTCTCTTGCAAAAATTATTTGGTATGATTTATTAATCAAAATTCGGAAAAAAAACGTGTTTTTTCGCCCATTTTTTACCTCTGATTTCGAACTTTACACCCCCAAAAATAACTCAATATTGCGTTTTTTTAAATGCGGTTTGCTGCGATGTTTAGCCCCTGTGAGGCACTTTATTAATGCTGTCTTCGATTTACACTGACTCATAAGCGGAAAAATTTGGCAGAGAAATCTTAGTTAAAATCCGTTTTTTTACACAATCCACTAGAGTGTAAACTTTAAACCCCAGGATCTAACTCACCATAGAGCATATAAGACTTTGCTTATATGCAGAATGTAGCCCTTGATCCGCTCTACATTTCTGTCAGAAAACATTTTAAAAACCTCATAACCGGAGTTAGTATCGGACATAGGCAGGTTGAAAACTCGACCAAAAAGTGCTTTTTCACCCCCAGATTTTCGCACTCTTTACACTGCCGTTCGATAACTAATGCGAATTTCAAAAAACAAAAAAAGTGCCATCTGTAGAATTCATTACTCTATTATCCTATCCTGTTTAATCCTTCGAGTCATCAATACTCAGTTGTCCACATGCCGCAGTAAAAAGGTCCCAAAATTTGTCCTATATTATAACGTTACACAAAAACTTTACACCTTCTTTACACAGTCAATTTTGAGTTTCAAGAAAAACAAAAAAACACGGGCAGCGAATTTTCTCATTATCTTTCTTTAAAAGAAACCGCACCTTCCAGAAGTGTCCCGTTATAGCTGTAGGGGGTGCACAGGTGTTGGGGGTACCCAAGTATATTATACGTACGCGCTAACGCGCTACCTAAGATGAAATCTTCAGTATTATTGATAACTTGCTAAATCTAAATCGGTCATAAAATTCATCGTCATTGAAATTAGTCAAAGCACTTCTTTTGACTTCGAATCGGCGAGAACTTGTCATAATATCAAAAATCGGAACGATAGGAAGAAGCGCCATTTTTAATGTGAAAAACAATCAATGAGTCCGTTAACGTAGCTCTCGACCTACCTTAAAGAATGAACCTTAACGAAACCATTAAAGTCGTTAAGGTGAAGCCCAGCAACCCAATATACCTTAAAGAAACCATTAAACGCTTAATGGGAGCGTTAAGGTTTCAGTCGAGCAACCGGTTTTAAGGTAGACATTAAAAAACTGAGCCTTAATTAATGGCTGCACTAAGGTGGAGTCCAGCAACCGAAATTTAAATCGACCATTAGACTTTCCTTAAAGTCGAGCTTAATGGTTGAGTCGAGCAACCCGATTTTTTTAATGGTTTCGTTAAGGTGGAAATCGGACTTAACGCGACCATTAATTAATGGTTGCGTTAAGGTGACCATTAACGTTAAGGTAAACATTAGTTAATGGTCGAGTCGAGCAACCGGGCCCTGGGTGAGTAATGTGAGGTGAAAAGTGTTTAAAATTGTTAATATGCGGTCACAGAACTTGTCCTTCTTGCGCCAGTACATAACGTCTATGTTTCAAAGTAAAATCAGTTGGATGACAATTACGAGAAACAACTGCCTAAAAACTAGGTATGTCAAGATTTTTAAATAGTGTCGAAAATGCATTTGTTGACATGTGTTTCATCGATATCGAGAATTTTTTAACAAAAATTGTAATTTGTGACCATTTTGGCATAAACTTTGCATTTGCCACAGATTATCGCTTTTTGTCCTTTTGAAGGGTTAGATGATCCCAAACCCCGACTTGCATGCCGCTTGATTTTACTTTTAGAACCGCGTATTATTACTCGATTTGTGGACATTTTGCCGCTGCCCACATATTGTGGAGTGGCTCTGAGTACTACTGTTAGAGATAGGGATTTTGTAATACGACGAAATCGAGTCACAGGCGGATTCGACACTCGTTTCTATTCACAGCCGTGGTACGGATTGGTCCTTCGGAAAAATCGCTATACATGTGGTGCAAGTCTGATCTCACGGAATCCGACTGACAAGGCCACCATTTGGGCTGTCAGTGCGGCTCATTGTTTTGTCGACATTAAGGACGGCCGAAAAAGTTAGCCATAAACATGTTATAGGAGCCTTATGGACAGCCCCTGAATTTCTTATGACCTGGCTAGACAAATTCTAAAAGTAACAAAAAACTTGCCGAAAGTTTGATTCTGTGGTCTATCGCATTTTGATGGGTCTGCTGCATTCTCGTGGGGACTCTAAACCATACATGGGTAGCAATCAAAGTTTGGGGTCTTGATCGTGCACAACTGGCAGAAATCACAAAAAATGCCTCAGAGCGGTAGTAGAACCAGCAAGTGACCTTCGCTATGAAAACTTGATGATGCCAAGGCTTAGTCCTGAATATTAAATGTGAAAGAACCCGTGTTTTTTCGTCGTATCGGCACTTATGAGCTTTGTTTTAAATTAGAAAGATCTCGACCCACCCCCCATGTAGCAGACAATCATAAAAATTAGAAACTGCCCATGTCTTTTAGTAGACGAGGGTGTAGGCGTGCTAATAATCAAAAATTCAAAAGATAGCGTGAAGAATGGAAGGGGCGTACAACGGAGGAATCTTTTGTTAACGCTCTTGATTATTTCTTGGTGATCGCTTGCTGGAACATTTTCCCCATTTCTCGTCGTTACACATCTCCTGACTGAAAAGATTGAAGTTTTTTATTTTTTCTGAGCCTTTTGCTCTTTTCTGTTGTCAATCATAGTTCTAAATTCTATATTTTGCAATTGTAGACTTATTTAGAGGCAATGTGATAAACTACAAATCGGGGTATTTTTGCATGTATCTAAAATCAAAACGACTTCTGACAAAAGTTAAAGAGTAATAAGCTGCTTACCTTAGACCGAAGTCTGAATTGTTTTTAGTGCAGTAAACGCTATATTGCCTCCGGTCATTTTTTATTTCTTGAACATTTTTTTTGAGCTTTAGATCTCTATAATAGATAATCTAGCGCCTATTCTATCCAATGATGGTGACTCATTAAATTCTCTTCTTCAAACGTAACTTGTGATCCGCGAATCAGACGCTTCATTATCTCTTTAACAAAATAAAAATAAAGTGTCAATAGTTAATTGGGACAATATTTGTCGAAAATGTAGGTATGCAGGCGTTCACACGTGCTCAATGTACATATCTATTTCGGGTAGGAGCCGACCGTTCAGCCCGTAAGCTTTATGTTTTAATTGTAACTTATGGAAGCGCTGGTTTATTCTAATAAAACAGTTGGTCTGGGACGCAGGGTTGCAATCATATTTAATCGTGGGGGACAGTAATGGAGGGAGAGGATATGCAGCCCCCCAGAAGTTCTCCTCCGCAGATTCGCAGATTACCGTAAACCCCCAGAATTCTATTTTTCGCAGCATTTTATACGATTTTTGGCGATTTTATCCAACAAACGCCAAAATTTTTTTGCTGCCCATGTATACTTGCATTTAATCACCGCCCAGACAATATCGCCGGACTCAGAAGAAAAATATCTGGAATAAAGTTTTTGCACCTTTTTCTGATTGCTATGCATCCTTATAGAGTCGCATAAGTATTCTGCCCAGCGATTTGTTAGACTCGTCAACCAAAATAAGTTCGAGCCTGTTTTTCTCAGGCGTCAGCTTCACCAAAATTTAAATTGAGTGATAATGTAATAAGCGAACTTCAGGCTAGTATTTTTCATATTCAAAATTAAAATATTAAAATTTTTATTGAATATGCCCGAGTTTTTTTAGACTACACGACCATTGAAACACAAAAACTCCGGCTTAGGTTTCTGATGGCTTATTTCAGCCCTAGGCTCAATTTTTAGCCTGCTTTAGGCACTGTTGCCTAACATTTTCCATTTTCCTTCACCTATGGGTGCGATTCCGCCTTACTATTCCCAAAAAATTGCCATATGTTTCCTTGAGGATGTCTAGATTCCATAAACCCCATTCGACCAATGCATGTCTGCTCCTAGCTTCGTATGCTTATGTACAGGGTATTTCCGATCAAGGAATTTTCATTTGTATCTGGGATTCAAGACACAAGAGTTGTTACTCCTCATATCACTCGAAGAATCGCAAAGAAAATATTGTGGCCGTCGACCTACGGTGCTTATGATACAGTCGATGAGGACATAGCTTTGATCGAATTCACTCAAGAAATAGAGTTCAATATGTACGTATTGCCAATTTGTTTGCCGTATGCGAAACGCACTTATGATGACGCATGGCTATCTTCAGCTAACTGTTACCTTTGTGGGTATGGCAACACTAAAGGTAAATCGCACGCAATATGATAATAGCCTGAGGGAACTCTCTAGTTTCTTGCTTTGCAAAATAATGCGGTGTTAGTTTTGCACAACACTCACTTAATGGATGTACCCATACATATGGTTGTACACAGACATAAAAAATTCTGGGGGTCAAACCACATAAAAACACACATGGGCAGCAGTCAAATTCTGCAGTGGGTCTAGGTCTTGTAAGACCGACAGAGATCCCGAAAAACATTAACCCATTTTAAACATCCTTCCCTGACGCTCACATGTGTTCAGAACCTTAGATACACAGTAGGCCGCGTAAGCGAAATCAGCCAGTTAGCGTTTTTGAACCGAAATTGTCTCAAAAACTGGTAAATATGCAGAAAAGTTAGCGCGAAAAAAATGTTAACCCTTTGTTCCCGGTCTATATATAGCAGTTTAATCGAAATGTTTTCGATCTTCATCCACTTTTGAACTCTATTTTGCATAATTTTTCTTAAATAATTTCTATTATTTGATTTTGCGGATTAAGATCCCAATATCACCCAAATGTTTGTCTGGTTCTAATTCTAAACAAAAACTTTTCGTACCTTCTTCAGTTTTATTAGGAAAAGGTACACGTCATCCTGATAATTTTCATGTTTTTTGACGATTCTTCTGTTTTGAGCAAGAAAAACGTATGGAAAGTTCGAAAAACTAAAGTTTGGTAATAAAGCTTGGTTAAACGGGCTAATCCGGGGAGAAATTTAGAAAAAAATATTACATTGGGCCAAGGCGCTAAAAACACTCGAAATATTGTATTTTTGAAGTTTTTTTCAAAAATAGGAATTCTAAAAATCAGCAGTTTTGGGATAAATCAGCAGCCCTTCTGTGTATTAACTCGTACGAGAGTCACATTTAGACACATCCTAAGTTAAGGCATGAAATATTACAAAATGAAACAACTCCTGCTATCTGAATCCTTCAGTATTTGCTAGATATATCGTCATTTCCTTAAACATTGGATATCAAACAAAGATAATAACTAGCAATGAAAAATTGTCCGATGGAGCAAAATATGACAAATATACTTGTACTTGGAATATCGGATCATTAAGGACATTAAAAACGGAGACAAGGAAAAAGTCAGCAATGCGCGCAAAAAAATCATCAAAATCACTAAAAATCAGACTTGTTCTATGCCAACACAAAAATCGAAGTATATTCTGCGGCCTGCAGAAGGTTGTTGTGACTTCAATTTGAGAAATAAATAACGCAACAATTAATTCTTTAGAAAAGGTTGTCAATCTGAGTTAAAGAAAAGGACAAATAATTTTGTTCACGCACCTTAACTGAATGCAAGTCCGAACGACCGCTGTTGTAAATGTGCGTTAAGGCATTAAACATGCGCAAACAGGGGCCGGTTTTAATAAGACAAGTTCCATCTTAAACTCAAGTCTGAACTTAAGTTATTAACTTCGAACTAGGTTAAGTCCGAAGTTGGGTCGGTTTTAAAACAAATTTAAGTCCAAACTCGTTTTGTCAGAACTTAGGTCCGAACCTAAGTTCTAAATAGAGTTCAAACTTCAGATCATGCGCGCACGTGCGCTACGTGAGCATTAAAACATGCCGAAACACAGATTACAAATCGTTGGGTTAATAATTTAAGTGTAAATATCGCAGGGTATTTGGTTACAAAAAATTGGTCATTACCAGACATGCATAGCATGGGAATTCTGGAGGAGCAGGGGAGTGGAGCCAAAAAGTTTTCTACAATATTTAAATTTGGATAAAGTACACAGAATAGTCGCATAATCGAATAATGAGTATAAACTGCGGAAGCGCCGAAAATTTGGCACCGAAAATTTGGCACTTTTGAGCAAAGCGATAGCTTATAATGCTCAAAACAGCGCCTTTTCTCTGCATAATCACGAATTATGGGGGTGATGGTTTGAAACCCCTCGCTGATCATGTTGGTCATCATGACATTCTCATGCTGTTATAAGCCATAACAGATTATGAAGAAATTCGATCTTACAACGATTTGATAATTATTACAACGAGGAAATATTAAGATTTAGTTGTAGTCGTACATGGACTGCAGCCAAATTCTGGGGTTGTGTTAAACTTCCAAAAATCGCAAAAAAAACATGCCAAAAATTAAATTTTGTGAGTCAATCGATGTTTATATAATTGACCCAACGAGTTGAATTTTAGTATTGGCTTCACGTTTGACACGAAATGATTTAATTTTCCATGAAACGATATTCCATCGAAATTTCTGAATTCACAATCTAATATGAAACGCTGTCACGCCTGTCATTGAAACATTTCATTACATTAAATTCTGCCCAGTTAGTCCGAATTTGGTTGATAATTTTTTCATTTTTGTTTACTTCAGTTTCCAAATCGTGTAGAATAAAGGTATTTATATTTATTCCGAGAATAAATATGAAGCATATCCTAAATTTAACTTTTATGCCTAAAATATTTTAACTGGCTTCATTGTTGAAGATAATCAAATATTTTCGAGAACTCGTATTCAATATTCGTTGCAAAGATAACCCCTTTGAACAAAAAAAATAATAAAGCAATATTTACAACCAAATTGATAGCTATAAAATACTACTCGTCCCACTTAAGTGACTTAACACAGCTCCGTGCTGTCTTGAATATTTGCAACTTAATTCCGAGCTTAGTTTTATTCAAGTTCGGACGTAACAGCATCAAAACGAGCTTATTCTTAAGTTCGGACTTAAGTTCGGACTTTTAAGTCTGAACTTAAAACTCTTATTGAAACCGCTAAGTTAGTCTTAAGTTCTGGGGCCGTTATTACTAACGCGACTTAAGTCAAAAATAGGACTTAAGTTCGAGATAAAAACTTAAGTTGCAACTTATCGGTCTTACTAACGTCTGGAACTTAATTTTTTGAGCTGGAGCTTAAGTCTACAACTTAAGCTTTATCTTAAGTAACAGCTTATGTAGCACCGGTATTACGAAAAGTAAGTAAAAGCTTAAGTTACATCTTAACCTCGAAATAATTAAGACTGGGTAGGGGCAGACTTAAATCATAATTTCCGCTGTTAATTGCAAAAGATGGCTGCGCGTTTATTGTTCTTGGCACATGAAGATAGGCGACAAAATCGATTAAGAAGGGGAGAATTTTTCGAGATCGCTCAAATCCTCTTGATTTTTTGAACGATATTAATTTGTATCAAAGGTATTGAACTGACCGTGAAAGCATTATTCACTTAACGAATTTATTGAGCGACGATTTAAATAATACTCGAAGGAGTAATGCGCTTCTTCCGGTGCAATAAATCTTGATTGCGCTTCGTTATTATGCAACTGGCACTTTTCTAATTGTTTGTGGAGATGATATCCGAGTCACTAAAGCTACAGCAAATCATACCGTTTGGATTGTGACCAATGCTTTGATAAAAATTCGGGCCCAATTTA
Source organism: Mermis nigrescens (assembly GCA_036768485.1). Classification (NCBI taxonomy): domain Eukaryota; kingdom Metazoa; phylum Nematoda; class Enoplea; order Mermithida; family Mermithidae; genus Mermis; species Mermis nigrescens. The sequence goes on from JAVLUZ010000340.1 coordinate 3,102,065, forward strand.
TCAAGTTTCCATCAGATCGCGAGACAGATCAAGTCAAAACTGCCTCAAGAATTGATCGCTGGGCAAGGCATAAGTCCTTTAAATATTCTACTTCTTTTGAGGTCCAATTAGCTCGCCTTTTCCTCTCAAAAATGTCCTCAGCTTCCATAATTTTAGCCAAAATATAAAACGCTGCCGTTTTGAAAAAAATGTATTCCATTTTTTCTATATTGGAAGCGCATGACGATATTTACAGTACCTCCCGGATCTTGTTTTTGCAATTTTTTATCGTACTCGCACACATAAGCCCATTTACATCACAATATGTGGTGCAATTAATTTAGTCGAAAATGGTCGCGGTACGTGAGTTTTATGTGTAATGGATACGTAAATTTGCCTCAAAACGTGTCTTACAATATGTAGGTACCTAATTAATCAAGAAATTGAGCCCGCACCTTGTGGCTTTAAAGCCGAACCTATGGCGCTCGAACGCAGTGAAAGTTGAGAAATAGGTTAAGCTCCAACTTAAAGGTCCATCTTAATTAAGTAAGAGCTTAATTTATTAGTAATACCGACTTAAGCTACAACTTAACCAAGCTGCAGCTTAGCGATTTAAGTCATAACTTAAGTAAAAGCGATAGTAATACCGGGCCCTGATATTGAACTTAAGGCCGATTTCAGACTTATGTCAGTATATTGAAACCGGCCCCAGTCAAACATGCCGAAACACGGAATATAAACCGTTGGGTCAATAATTTAAGTGTACATACCAGAGGATTTTTAGTTACAAAAAAAATGATCAGTAGGTACCAGATATGCATAGCATGGTTATTCTGGAGGAGCGGGGAAGTGGAGCAAAAAAAGCTCAAAAACGTTGGATACGCGTTAAAAAGATTTTTAGCGTTTATGACGATGCTCTATCTTTCTAAAACATATAAAGAACACAAAAACAATTTTTTTTAAAATATCGAAAAATTCGAAAAAATTACACGAAATACTCGTATAATAGAATAATGAGTATGTACTGGGCGAAGCGCCGAAAATTTGGTATTTTTGAGCAAAACGATAGCTTAAAACGCTTAAAACAGTTGAGGTTAGTAAACAGAATTATTTGTCGTTTTCTTTAATAAGATTGATTAGTTTGATGTTCAAAGAATAAAGTATTGTGTTATTTATTTCTAGAACTGAAGCACCAATCGTATATGGGCAGCAAGAAAATTCTGATGTATGGTTGAATGGAATTGCAAAATCGCAAAAATTTTTACTAAAAACAGAATTCTGGGGCTTACAGTAATCTGTGGAGGGTTTCCATCTGCTAGGGGTAAATCTTCTCCCCGGGCGTCAGCTAGTGGCCACAACTACCTTCTGTAGGCCGCGGAACATACTTCAGTTTTTGTGTTGCTAGAGAAATCCTATTTTTAGCAGATTCCTAAGATTTTTTGAGCGTTAAGGTGAACTTTCCTAGTCCCATCCTTTTAGGTCTTTAATAATCCGCAGTTCAAAGTATATTCGTCATTCTTGTTCCATCGGAGAATTTTTCTTTGCTAGTAAAGGCCCTTAACTCAAAAGGATGATTAGAATAATAAAGAAAAAAGGTAAAATTAATGAGCAGGACAAAGAATTCGTTAGAGCCAGATAAATCACTCGCTTTAGAATTTGACTCTTGTTCTTGTAGTCATTGAGATTGCTAACGCAATCCTAGTTCTTGTTCTCACATTAAGTTCTGGCATTCTGGCTAATAATTTATAACTGGTTATTTGATTAATTCACAATCACAATATTCTCAATTTATGTACAATTACGAGGTTTATATCTTGAAAAGATTCTACGCGTCGCATAATCATTTTCATTCGAATTTTTCGCTGAGCTATCTGACATTTAAATCTAACATCATCCATTCTTATTCAGATCGATTCCCCTTTTCGCCACTGAACCAAATAGTTGTACCTAAGCGATTGCAATGCATAACTTCAAGAGCGAAAAGGCTATTAAAAGGCGACTCTATGCTGATTGAAAGTTCGACTGATATAAACTACAAAGGTGTCAGCAAGGCAGGTCATACGCATGCACTAGGAGCATATATGGGCCTGTGGTGGGGGTCTGAACCCCGGAATCCAACAGACTCCCAAAATCGAATGACTTATAGAATTGAATTTCCCGTGCTATTTTTGGAATATGGCCCCACCGGATTCCCCAGCATTTGGTGGCTTTTTATGTATGACTAGTAACATTTGAGGTGGTTGAGGGTCTGGACGAGACATATGTAAACGCAGGGAATAAGCTAAAGGCCAAAAAAGAACGAAAATTAGAATTTTTGCTTGGGAGCCTGAAATTGGCCCAAAGCTGTCGTATAGCAGCTGTTATGTCAGCTGAATACTGTTTTTTTCATTTCATCATAATTTTTATATGTCTGAATACGAGAAAATATGCCGAAAAACGTAGTCTTTTGCCGTTATCATCAGGTTTTGAGCGCTTTTTGACGTTTGAAAGCTCTTAAACCCTATTATTTCTTAAATTCAGACGGTGCTTATATATGATCCGACTACATTTGTCCTCAAGAGCTCTACGAGCATGCGTGTTTTGAATTTTTAGAACCATAATTGATTTTGCTAAATCGACTGGATAACTGATTATAATAGTTTTTGCAATTCTTTGTTTAGATCTTCAGCCACTTTCGCCTTCATTACCTTGTTTTACCCAAAAATGTCCTGTTTTTCCATTCTAAAAGTCCCTAAACAACCTTGTTCAAAAAAAGGCTGTCTGGCTCAGTGGCGGATCCTGGATTTTCCTAAGGGGGGGGGGCGGTACCATACGTGGGCAGCAAGAAAATTCTGGGGGGGTGCAAGATTTTTTTGAAGGTCGAAAAATGGCCTTAAAAATGGTGGTATGGCGATAAAAACACCATTTTTCGACGTTTCTCATCAAGCACTATCCATTGGCATCAAAAAATTGCGAAAAAAACGAAAAAAATTTTCAAAAATTGAATTCTGGGGGGGGGGTATTTTGATTTCTGGGGGGGGGTATTTTGGTTTCTGGGGGGTGCATACCCCCAAACCCCCACGCCCAGGTGTGGGCGGTACCCCTAAGGGGGGCGGAACCCTGACTTGGGCGGAAAAATTAGCCGTTTGAACCCGAAAATCGCTAAAAATCGCTCTAAAATCCTTAATTTTGCGCAATATTTAGGCCAATGGGGGCAGCCGCCCCCGCCCTCCCCTAAATCCACCCCTGGTCTGGCTATGCTCTTATTTCGAGTCTTCGATAGGCCGTCAAAATTAGATTTCCGGCCCTTTTTTCGCAATTTTGATCCATTTAGAAGGTGACCCAGAATTTGAATAATTCGCCGGCCATTTCCGTCCTTGGCCAAAGTAACTTTTTAATAATTAATCTAATGTACAGAATGATGGAAAAAATTTGTTTGTTAAAAAACTTCAAATTTACAGTTTTTACGACTTCAACGACAGATCGACAATCGGGGGGTGGAGGGGAGGTGTCCGACAATTGGTAGCCAACCGGCAAGGTCAGTAGTTCATTAGTCATTCTACAGATTTGAACCCCCTTTTAAGGAAACTGTGATCTAGACACCAACCTCCACATTTTGATTGGACGTCGCCCTATTATATGTTTATAATGCAGCCTGCCTTTAAAACAAAAGCTTTTTTTCGCATATCAAAAATGACGTAACAAATAGGCTGTTCGTTAATTTTTTTATTTAAAACATGACGATTCAAACCTAAACCTCTTCAAACTCCTTCTGTTTTTTGAGTAAAATATATTGTTTATTCACATAACGTTTAAGGGTGATTCGGGTGGTGGACACATATGCCAAGCAGATGATAGGAGTCCAGCCGTATTGATGGGCGTCATCAATAGTCGTAAAACCAATCAGTACTATAAGTATGGGTACCATCGATTGGTTTATTCCTACTATCATTACTTAGCTTATATGCCCTTTTATGTGGGTTGGTTATACAACAAAACTGGCGAGATCGCAAGTTCTACATCTGTGTCGGCGTGCAGCACGTGCTGGAAATGAAATGTATAATAAATTATGAATACCTTTTTCTTATGAAAATAAAATGCAGACGATTACGTAATAAGCGTTTTGATGATGCAATGGACCTGATGATCACCCATGAAAAAACCTAGATGCTGTTGATTTAGAGAAATTTCGTAGATTAATAGAGTTCCAGTAAATCGAGGTATGACTACCAAATCCCTTCTGCTACCGGATTATTCCGCGCTTAATTGTCTTCAAACCCCTTCGAACCATGCATACATATACGTACAGTATAAGAATTATTTCGGGAGTCAGGTATGACAAATTTTCGAAAATTGGCTTTTTTGGGCTGAGAGACTATTGGTACTCATCAGTATGTAAAGGTCAAAAACGCTGTTTTTTGACGTTTCAGACAGTACTTATATTTTTTCTAAAGATGAAAGTGTTATGAAAATTTCGAAAGAATTTGCGTAAATTGAAAAAAATGTAGTCAAAAATTAGAATTTGTCGCAAAGCACAGATTTTTGCGCCGAAATGTTGGAAAAAAAGCTTCAAAAGAATACACATTGTACGATTTTTTCTAAAAATCGATAGTTCAAAAGGGAGAGCCCCATTTGCGGCGGGCCAGGCTGGAGCCATTCTGATGACCAACCCTGCCCTCCCCCTTAAAAAACACATTCTAATTGCATTGTTGATTGAAAAGGAAGCATGAATTGATTTTGCGCTGTTTTGAGCAAAAAAATCGTAAAATCCCCAAAAGCACGAACTCAGTTAGTTCACCTCTGCTACAGGTGCGGGTGCCTATCCTCCGATTTTAAAGCCCTAGGTCAGCGCGTCTGAAACTAGACCAAGTCTGGGTCACGGGCAGGTGTGACTACGCAGAACACTGTTACATCGCATGTAACCTGTGCTAACAAATTTACCAACCACCGTGGAAGGTTTGGCTGGGTAGTGTTGTGAAAGATATCTTTTTCTTCATCTTTTCAGCAAGATAAAGATAAAGATAAAGATATCTTTATCTTTATCCTGACGATTTTTGGAAAAATCACAGGCTATTTTTATCTTTATCTTAATCTTTTTGATAGGAATTTATCTTGCAAAAAAGATAAAGCATGTAAGTTAGCTTGTAGTCCAAAATGCAGATTTGACGTAAAATATGTATGTTTAGAAGCATTCAAGTTTTACTGTAATACAAGAGAAGAAAAAAACAATTGTTTTAAACCTATGGCGTGCGGCCCAAAGTAATGCCTGTATATCAACCTAAGTAAGCGGGAGTGATACCGATCTAAGCGGCAGTACTACTACTAGCACCCACGTTAATATAAGTCCAAGCCTAGGAAACATAGAGAAGTTTGAAAAAATCAATAACTGTCGCGACTATATGTGCATACTTTGTACAGGGGCACAGAGCAGGGTTTTGATGCATGTGAAAAGAAAGAAGTGACTTGCTGTCTGCCAGTAGTAGTAGTACGTGGGTCAGTCAGATACCGCGGGTAAACCCCTAACCTACATTTATGTGTGCTTAATGCCTATCACCTCTTTGATCTCAGGTGTAAAAGTTAGTGCAATCAGTTGGCTGCTTTACATCAATCACTCTCGTTTATTGCACTTCACAAACATCATTCTCCTGGGTTTAGGCGACCATATTTACATATGTACACTTTATCTTTATCTTTACCTTTTTTATTCCTTTATCTTGCAAATTATCTTTATCTTCATCTTTCTTAATTAAGTATCTTTATCTTTATCCTTATTGTTCTAGATTTTAAAATGTAATCTTTTATCTAGCAAAAAATACTTATCTTGTACAACATTATGGCTGGGTAGACCAAGAGCCGGCTACCCGAGAAAAAACTCGAATAAAGGCTGAGTCGAACCCGGGTCGGAGAGTTCAGAGGCAGAAGCGAAAGCCGCTGAGCCACCGAGGCTTGCCTATTCTGAGCAAGTCAGTTTTCATAAAAATTTAGCTTCATTTTCATCCTTGAGGATCGCAGAATGTGCTTATCATTCAGCTTAAATGTATACTAGCAGGCAAATGCGTCGCTTTCGCTTTGCCTCTCATTTGTAAAGAAAAACGTAGATAGATACACGAACGTCCAGAAATTCATATGTTATTGATGCATCTTATTGTTCTGCTTGATTCCTTTCAAATTTTGCAACTTTCTCTCACTAACCCTGTAATATTCATAGTTCGAAGTTTAGTACACACAAGTCTGCAGTTTTTTCGACAAGAGAAACTAACTCGAGTGATAAATATCTCAGGTAGCGCGATAGCACGTACCTATAATACTAGGGTATTCCCATCTAATCAGCCCCCCTACAGCTATAAAGGGACACTACACTCAATTTCTAGCGTTTAAAAATAGTAATATAAAGACATAATAAATTTCGGTGGTTTTTTCTGCAGCTTTTACACAACTCTCTGTAAATCCCTCATAAAATTTAATAGTATAATATTGTAGAGGATAAAATTCTCTAGATACTTTTTTGTTTCTTGAATTTTGCATTAGTCCTCGAGGGGAGAGCAAAGAATGTAAACATGAGCGGTAACAATATTGTTTCCCGCATTATCGCACTGCTGTCATTGTTGTGGTATGTTACTGTATGTGTTTACTGACTGATTTACTCAAACCACGCTAATTAAAAGTAGGGTACTGTACTAGCGAAGAAATCTGCTTAGATGGAACAAAAAACGAACATACTTGGGATCGGATTAATAAGGATGTAAAAGGCGGAAACTAGGAAAAAGCTACCTATGTATATGCCTAAAGTCGCAAAATCTATTAAAAATAAGACTTTTTCTAAGCAACTTCGAATAATCGAAGTATATCTTTTGCGACATATGAAAAAATGTAACCTCCATGTGAGTTTCAATGATTTAAATAATAGTGCATAGAAAAATTTAAAATGTATACTTTTTGTAAATTGCTTGCAAGTTGCAATGCTGACTTGCTTCATATCGTGATTGATAGATAGAAAACTAACTGCAGTTGTATGTGTTTTATTTTGCTATTGTGAGCATTATAGCAAGCAAACCTGGCGTCAATTGGTCAGTGCACATGATCGCTGCGGGCATGCAATTGTAACTTAATGTAGTCTGTTCCACGTTAGCTTACGCGTTTCCTACTGCTCTAAACTACAATTTCTTTCAATATCTTGCATGCATCGATGTTTACTGTTTCATTCAATTGGCTTTCATAGTCGCTCCGAGTTTACTCATTCTACTTTCCCATAGCTACTGCTTGGCTAGCTTGCTGCTTTTTTAATCATTTTTTGGTTCATTACAATCTACAGGCCGCATAATATACTTCGATATTTCACGTTGCTTAGGGAAAGTCTAATTTTTAACAGATTTTGCGACTTTAGGCATACATATACAAAGGTTGCTTTTTCCTAGTCTCCTCTATTTTACGAGGGGTGTCACATAAGTCCTTAGCTTTCTGAGAAAGTCAATTGGTAGATGGCAACAAACATTCTATTCTTCAGCATAGTTATCATACAAATTATAGCATTTAAGCTAGTGCCTCGTACACATTTCTACTTCAGTCAGCTTAAACATTACAGGCTGAAAGATTTAATCACACTGTAACCTCAGGTATTGCTTCGTGAAGACATGCAAATCTTTTTTCTCAGAATCACTACATTCTTTCGATTATAAATCATATTAAAGTATATTAAGGTCAGGTCTGATTAATAGGGTGGCAGTTCGAACTCCTTAAGTTTTATTGAACTGGGTCATAAACGTCCAGCAAACTTTGGTGATTTTCGGCAGATTTAACATTCAGTTGTATTCAATAGTGAATGGCACATTGTTTAATGAATCATGGAAAGCAACAGGTATCAAAAAGCTAAGAACTTATGTTAGGGTTATATTAATTTATATTAAGTTATATTAAAAACTTATATTAACTTAGGGTCCCCTGTCGTACATCCTTAATAATTCATAATCCAAAGTATTTTCGTCTTTTTTGTTCCCTCGGAGCATTTTTCTTTGCTAATAAAAATATAGTTATGTATGGTGCGCTAATCAGATATTATTAATTTTTCTAAGTCTGTCTTAAGAATTCAGATATCTTATAATTGTTCAACACGCGCTCCAAAATTTTTAATCTCGGCTCAACCGATTTCTTCAATCACTCTGCAACAAATCATGTCATTTTGCCCACTTCACTAAAGTTTTTGCTTTATTTTAGCCTTCGTGTAACAGTTAGGGGGCATTTTGAATTGCGCAGAAAATAAGTTAAAGTTTGTCCGCGTTGTTAACAAACACAAAAAGTTCCAATTAAAAGTAACAGCTGGAAGTAGTGATCATTGGATCGCTTATTTTATTGATTGTTTAATTTCTCTTTCTGTTTTCTTATTCTTCTTTTAAACATTTTATTTGTTTCTTTTTCAATAAGTTAGTATTTTAATGGCAATTTGGGGGTAGTATCGTGTGCTAAGATAGTGTGACTAGTCCCATTTTCACCTCACGGCTCATTACTGAAACATAATATTTTACGGGTTACATTGTTGCGGCAGTCTGTTAGATGCGTTACATTTTAAGCAAAGTACATTGAACATCAATTAGAAGAGTTTAGAGCAACTAGCTGCTACGAGAGTACAATTGAATGTACCATTAGTGCATTGAAAATCTAATACACTAATAAGACTTAAGCAAAAAATGGGCCGTTTGGAATGGAACTGACTAAAGCAAAGAGAAATGCTCCGATGGAGCAAAAAGAGGAATATACTTGGAATATCACTAAGGACATAAAAGTACCTATGTATGTATGTATGCCTGTGATAATTATAAGAATCTACTGAAAATAAGGTTTCCACTAAAAAACGCAAACAATCAAACACTGGTGTAAAAATAAATAATATGAGCAGCTTAATCCTACAAGAGTAGCGATCACTAATCAAATACGAGATAATGTACATTCTTATGCTTGCATGGCACGCATTGCTGTGGGGCAGCTATGAACAAGGTGGTGTGCTTGTCATAATTCATTAATGGAGCCATTGACGATTACCTAAATATTTGGCAAATATTGAAGGAAAATTTGATATTGATAAGGAACTAAAATGGTTATTAAAGCATATCAAACCTTCCTTAGAATTTTTTTATCAGACAGTGAACGACGCTTTGTGTAGGAATGTTTTAGTTAGAAGCTGCAGAATACACTTCGATTTTTTTCGTGTTTTTAACGAAAGTCTTATTTTTAGTCGATTCTTACAATTTTCACAGTCATACATAGATAACTTTTCCCTAGTCCTCTCCTTTTATGTCCTTAATGATGCGTAATTACAAGTAAATTCGTTCTTTTTGTTCAATCGGAGCAGTTTTCTATGCTTACCCTATTTTTAATTAGCATAATTTGATTCAATCAGTCAGAAAACACATACGGTAACATGCCACGGTAATGACAGCAGTCCAAGAACGCGGTAAACAATTTTAGTCAGAACATCAGCATTATCTTTGTTAAACAAAACAATCTTACCTTATTTAAACAGATCAAAAGTTTTCAGCATCAACTTTACGCAACTACTGAGACAGTAGAAGAACTACACTCAGATTCGTAATCTTACGGTTACATGGAACATTTAGAAGAAAATGAAGCTTTTGCCATGCTCTTTACTAAAATTAAGTTTAGGTACAAACTTTAGACGATTACTGCGTGTAAAGAAAACATACAGTCAGATTCTTAATCCTGACCTTTCGGGACATATTTTGGAAAAAATTTTCACGCTTTGCAACGCTCTTGGAGTAAAATAAATTTTTAGTGTAAGCTTTACAACTTCTACAATAAATGAAAAGTTTAAACTTTACACAACTACTGGGTTTCTTGAGAAGACTAACAGTCAGATTTGCAATTATGACGTTTCATAGCACATTTTGAAGAGAAATCAAGCTTCCGCTACGCTTCAGATCTAAACTTAATTTGCAGTATAAGTTTTATACAGCCCCTGGGTTCAAAGGAGATTTTAGTCGGATTCGTGATTCTGATAATTACGATCAATATTCATGAAAAAATTGACTGTCCACAATCGTCTGGGGACAAACAAATATTAGATTTTAACCCTTAGAACCACTGTTAAGTGTTAAGGAACGCGCCGAACTGACGTATTACGTTAGACCTCTCCAACATTTTTAGATTTGTGATCTTGTTTAGATTCATAGCCAGATAAGTTGACCGAAAAAAAGACATGAATACGTTTAACACCCCGATTTTTGACTTTACACTTCCCGTAAAAGCTTAATATTGATGTAAGTAAACACAATTTTCCGTGATGTATCCCTCAGAAAATAATCTATGTTTGTTTTACTCGACTTATCCCGACTTCTAAACGGGCAAATTGGAGAATAAAAAATAGATAAGAATGTATTTGTCCACCATCTGTTTGCTCGTAAACTTTAAAAATCTGAACCTTACATCCTATCGAATTTAGAGAAATTCGGTATAGCCCAGTTTGTAGCCTCTAAATCGTAGTACGTTTGTATCCCGCATCATTTTTCAGATATTGACCAATCAGAAAAAGGAGAAGAACGTGTTTTTTTCGGCCAATGTTAAACCCTGATTTTTAACTCTACACCTAAAGTAGTAACTCAATATTGACTTCTTTAAACGCGGTTTGCTGCGACGTGTAGTCCTTGAAATGTACTTTATCAAAGGTAGCTCGTTAGCGCGTACCTATAATATACTTGGCCTTCTTTTTTCTTATATGTTTATCACAGCGAGGGGCAAATTTAATGCCCACCTCCCTACAGCAGCACTGGGACACTTCTATATTGTTCGTTTTTTAAGATGGACAATAAAAAAAGATTTTGCGATTTTTTTCTTGTTTACACTCAATACCAAGTGTCTAATGGAGCGTGTAAAGTTTTAGCTTAACATTATAATATGTAAAAACTTTTGACGGCTGGCGATAATATTTTTTAGACAATTCAGCGTAAACGCCTCCTACAATTTAATAATATAGAATTGTAGAGAATGAAATTCTCTGAAAATGGTGTTTTTATTTTTTTTGAATTTTGCATTATTTCCCGAGTGAGAGTGTAAAGAGTGTGAAAAATCAGTAAGAGGGTCGAAAAAGACATTTTAGTCGGGTTTCTTACTTGCTTATGTCTGCCAACAACTCCGTTTATGAGACCTAAGAATTTTTTCCTGCAGAAATGTACGAGCCTAAGAGCTACTTTCCGCTTACCAGCAAACTTTTGTACACTCACGGAGTTATATCCATACCTGGGCGTGGGAGGGGGTTTGGGGTATATGCACCCCCCAGAAACCAAAATACCCGTTAAAATTCAATTTTTGCTTTTTTCGCAATTTTTTGTTGCCAATGGATAGTTTTTGATGAGAAATATTGAAAAATTATGTTTTTTCGCCATTCCACAATTTTCAAGGCCATTTTTTGACCTTTGAAAAAATCTTGCTCCCTCCCCCAGAGCTTTGGTGCCGCTCACCTATGGTTAGATCTACGGATTTTAACTTTACCTTCTAGTGGATGGTGTAAAAATAACAGATTTTGTCCATGATTTTTCTACTAAGTTTTCCGCTCATAAGTCAGGATAAATTAAATAAAACAGAAATCACATTCTGGGAGATCTAGACCCTCACGCCCCTTTGTTTCACAATGGTATCTATAAGTTTTTAAGGTCATTCTTAAACAGTAGCCAAATCGACCGAATAAAGGCTTTGCTTCTGCTGAAAGGCGTTTCCAATGCCCAAAAAATGCCTTTTGCAAGTGTGTAATATTTTTTATCTTATTTTATACTCGAACTCTTTTATAGGCTTCCTATGGACTGTCAGATATTATATTTGGGAAAGCTTCTTAAAAAATGTTTTACGCCAAAATTGAAGTTATCAAGATTTAGAAGGAATGCCCTGGATTTATGAGAAATCTTTATCGTGCTTTTTATTTTGTCGTAGCATGAAAGACTTAGAATTTTTCTTGAAGAATTTTGAGTGCTACTTAAAAGCTTACTCTAAAACATACTTCAAGCAATTCAGGCCCGTGTTTTAAGCAATCTATTGTGTGCACTGATATGACGTTGCATTTTAATACTGAGATAGCTTATTTTTCTTATTAATACTCGTACAACAAAACAGTTATTTTTTTATCCGTCACATGCCATCTGATTCGTTAATTTTAGCAGGTAAGCAATATATAATTTATACTCAATAAATTGGATCAAATAAAGTGAAAAGCTAAACACTAAATCCCGTGACTTAGGTATTATTTAAAAGAGGCTCAGAATAAGTTTTTCATTACACGTAATTCATTTGGTAGAGCATTCGATGTATATATCTATCGAATTTTGCCTTGCCCTAGGAATAAAAAGACGATTTAGCCAATACAACTTTATATAAATCTTTTTTGTGTCAAAGGTAACGCGTCAGCAGCACTACACACGGACGTGGGGGTCCAGGGGTTCTGGACTCCTAGAATCTGAAAGGCCCTCGCAGAATCGATAAAATCTCAGAGTTGAATTTTTAGTGCTATTTTTGGTTGATTTGGCCTAATCGAAATTTCCAGAATTATGTTGCTGCCGTGTATGGTCAGCACATACCTTTAAGATGAACTTATGCGCAACCGCAACAATCGGGCACCTTCATGAAGCTACGACAAGATAATTTTGTGTGGTATCGCCATTTTTAAACGATAAGTACTAAAAATATCGTGTAGTCGATGGCCGCTTAGGATCGTGCACGGCTACTCAGATTTCTTTAAAGTTTTAGCACCGAAACGCATGCGCATAATAAGTCGCAGCCTGAGCCTAAAATGCTTAATGTGTAAAAGATGCATTTCTTAGATTTGACAGTGAGCCGACTGAAACAAAGTCAAGCTAATCGCCGGAAATTAGCTATTTAGGAAAACTCCGTGGCCGTGAAAGTTCTAGGCGGTTGCTCACCAATTATAAAACGAAAGACACGAATTTAAGAAATCTAATGTAATTAGTAATATGAGATGTTTTCACCTAATTGTCGCATTCACTAAATTGTCTCTCATCCAATAGCTGAGATACAACTCTTGCGCCAACTACACAAAAACCGAGCTGCTGCTAATCAGGAAGATTTTGGGGTTTCTGATGCGTAAAAATAGTGTGATAATCGTTTTTCTTGGCACCTTATACTCAATATGCTATTTATTAGGCGATAGTCAGAAATCTACCAATTCGAACCTCATGGCCTTATTTAGTAAACGAGCATTGTCCAGGGTTTTTGACCAGGCGCGTGATTTAGCCCGCGACCTGCCAAAAAACGATCAACTGTGCTTTGTTAAAACGCTCAAAGGATTTCATATTCAAGACCCTATCTACATGATGCAAAAGGTGAAAAATGTTCAAGACTGCGTTTTGTTATGCCTCAGACTAGCTTTATGCTTGTCTGGCAATTTCGTCGAATTTTTTTCGCACGGCGTTTGTACACTTCATTCGAGTAATCCTAAAGCTTTGGGTTCCAACGCTCTTCCTCAATCAATGTTCTTCGAGTTCTTCTGCGATCAAAGTATGTTGATTGATATTTATAAGGCTTAATTTTAGTAGCTCGCTAGCACTTACCTAAAATATACTTGCGTACCCTCAACATATGCGGGCCCCCTACAGATACAATGGGATACTTCTATATCGTGCAATTTTTCTTAGAGATAGATAATAAAAAATTAGCTGCCCGTGTTTTTTTTGTTTTTTTAAATCAATACCCAATGTGTAAAGAGCGTGTAAAGTTTTACTGTAACGTTATAACATCAAGTTTTTTTTTAATTCTGGTCAATTACACGACTATTCCAACTCAGTTTTGCATTCTTTTTAGTCTGTTCTTTCGAATTCACATGAGTGAGCCCGATATTTTTTGTTTTTTTTTTCAAGAAATTACTTATTTTCAGAGTGGCAGTGTAAAGAGAGTAAAGAATGTGAGGGTAAAAAGACACTTTTCGGCCTGTATTTGGTCTGCCAAAAATTCCGGTTATGACTCCCTAAAACTTTGTTCCAGATGAAATGTACTGCGACTCGAGGACTACTTTCGGCTTACCAGCAAACTTTTGTCCACTCAATACGGAATTAGATCTAGGGGTTCTAGCCTTACACTCTAGTGGATGGTGTACAAAACAGATTTTGTCTAAGATTTCTCTGCCGACTTTTCCGCGTATAAGTCGGGATAAAGTGAATAAAATAGAAATAAAGTACCTTTTAAAGGCTACACGTCGCAGCAAACCGCGTTTAAAAAAGGCAATACTGAGTTATTTATGGAGGAGTAAAGTTTGAAATCAGGGGTGAAGAATAGGCGAAAAAATACATGTTTTTTCCTTATTTCGAATAGTAAATATCTCGAATATTTTGCGGAACAGAAGTGTTGCACTTACAAACGTACTACGACTCAAAGGCTACAAACTAGCATAATCCGAATTTCTTTACACTCAATGGAGAATCAAGTTTAGATTATCATAAATGTTGATCGTAATTTCAGAGTAATATCAGAATTATAAATCCGACTAAAACTTTCTTTACACTCTGTGGTTGTGTAAAGTTTACGCTGCAAATTCACTTTAGTTAGAGAGCCTTGCGGGAGCTTAATTTTTTTTAAATGCTCTAAATAATGTCAGAATTATGAATCAGAGTGTAAGTCTTCTCTACACCCAGTAATTGTCTAAAGTTTGCACCATTGATTTATTGTAAATGTCTACTTTACACTATAAATTTATTTTACTTCCAGAGCGTTGCTAAATGTAAATTTTTTCAAAATTTGTTCCGTAAGGTCAGGATTGCAGATCAGACTGTGTGTTTTGTTTACAATCAAGAGTTATGTAAAGTTTACACTGAGAATCAAATTTACTTTCAGAGCGTTGTATAGAAGCTTAATTTTTTCAATTTGTTCCATGTAACGTCAAGATAACGAATCTGAGCGTAAGTGTTCTTTACACGCAATAATTACGTAAACTTTATGCTGAAAACCTTTGATCTGTTTAAATAAAGTAAGATTGTCTTGTTTAAACAGATAATGCCGATTTTAAGAACAATGTTGTTTTCCGCGTTCTTGGACTGCCGTCATTATTGAAGCATGTTTCTGTATGTGTTTACTGACTGATTCACTCAAATCATGCTAATTAAAAGTAGGGTACTAGCAAAGAAAAATGCTTCAACAGAACAAAAAAGACGAATATACATTGCATTGTTGATTATTATGGATGTAAAAGGAGGGGACTAGGAAATAGCTACCTATGCATATGCCTAAAGTCTCAAAATGTGCTAAAAATCAGACTTCTCTAAGCAACGCGAAAACTCGAATATATCCAGCGGCCTCTGAAACATTTTAACCTTCTTTGAAAAATTTTCAATGCTTTACATAAGAGTGCAGAAAGATAATCTAAAATGCTTACTTTTTATTTATTGCTTGCAAGTTGCAACGCTGACTAGCTTCGTATCGTGATTGATAGAGAAGTAACTGTAATTGTATATAAAGGTTTTTTATTTTGTATTATGAGCATTATAGCAAGCAAACCTGGCGTCAATTGATTAGTGCACACAATCTTTGCTGGTATGCAAGTGTACCTACATATAGTCTTTTTCAGATAAGCTTACGCGTTTCCTCCTGCTTTAAACCGACAAATTCTTTCATTGTCTTGAATGCAACTATTTTTGCTATTTCATTCAATTGGCTTGTAAAGTCACCTAGTTTACCCCATCTAATTTCCTAAAGCTACTGACTTACTGACTTAATGCCATTAACAAGCATATGGCAGAGCCAATGCCATTGGGGCTGCTAATGGACAGGCATCTCTAATCAAGCTTCTCCATTGATTTTTATTCAGCGCAGCTTGTCTGGCATCTCTGAGTTTAAAATGCACAGGTCGCAAAGTCCTGGGTGACCTGACTAATCCATGGTTTCATTGGGGGCAGTTTTCAGAATCCTGCATAAGGCTGGCTTCAATCTGTAGGCCGCAGAATATACTTCGAGTTTTTGTATTGTTTAGAGAAAGTCTGATTTTTAGCAAATTTTGCGACTTTTGGTATATACATATGTACTTACATAGGTAGCTTTTTCCTAGTATCCTCCTTCTGCATCCTTAAACAATGCCAAGTATATTCGTCTTTTTATTCCATATGAGCATTTTTGTTTGCTAGTTAATTATATCCAGCACTGTTTGGTACAATATGTATCAATGTGCTATAGGAATACACATCTTATATTTTTGTTAAGACAGCCTAAAAGACAATTTTGAAGCTTTCTCTTGTCTAAAAACAGAAAATTACCAAACTAGTTAAAAACTTTTGTTTATCTTTTCGATTAATATTATTTAAAGTTTAGACTTTGCAGACAAGAAAACAATGTCTTACATCGCCGAATTGTTACGAACATGAGGTGGTATAAATGCTACAACCGCGCGAAACTCATCTTAATTAAAGTTTTCGATTAATTTTAAGATTTTCCACAAAAAGTTTTACCTTCTATTCTCGTTTTTTACCTGGCCTCCCCCGCTCGATAACTCCTATTTGTTCCATTTCGCTGGCAGACTTCCGTCCATTTGTGATCGCATCCACCGTGGGCGGGCTGAGGAACTGGGGGTCTAGATTCACCGTCACCCCCTTCCCCCGAGAATTCAGCGGACATACCAAAAACATGGAAAGCAACGAGAATAGAATTTTGGTAATTATCTCGAATTAGGCAGTTGCCAATGTTTGACTGTATCCCTTTCAGAACCGCCTATCACGACTCAATTTGTGGACATTTTACCGCTTCCCACCCATTGCGGGATGGCCATCAGTAAAACCGGAAGAGACGCAGATTCCACGAGTCGCCGAAAGCGAATCGTAGACGGATTCGGCACTCGTTTCTATTCGCAGCCGTGGTACGGTTGGGTCCTCCGAAAAAATCACTTCAGCTGTGGCGTCAGTTTGATCGCAAGGCGTCCCAATGACAAAGCCACGTTTTGGGCGATCAGCGCGGCTCATTGTTTCTTCGAACATAATAGAAAGGGCCAAATAAAGTTAGCTGAGCGATCTGCGACGACTTTTAGTCTGTTTCATTTATCCGAGAAATTTTTCAGCAAATCTTTTCCGAAGCTACAGTAAATCTATCTTTCCTACTTACTGCAGGTCGCACAGAGATCAGTGTAGCTAATTTCTTGCGGTATAACGAGACTATGCGCTGCGCGCATAGTCTGGTTTGTTCGCTTCGCTCACGAGCTAAGGTCGTAGGCTACAAAACAAAAAAAAATTTATGAAAATTGGTCAAGAATTGAGAAAGTTATGAAGAAAATAAGACCAAAACCCTGAAGTAGCAAATTGAGAAAATTATGAAAAAAATAGACCCAATCCCTGAAGTACCAACTTAATCAGCGTAGCTTAAAGAACATGGTTTACTGTATATGTATTCAGATATTTACAATTAATGGTATATCATGAAACAGTAGGCGTTTAGCGACCATGTCTTCTGGGTTATAAACTACTATGCATTGCTTCATGATATTCCAAAATTAAGAACTTTACAGTTTACTTTTCAACATCATGGACTGGAAAAGGACGGGCTTACCCACCTATAGATGTTCCTGGACCCCTAAATATACTTACGTTGCAAACCCTAATACCAAAGTCAATAAAGTTTTAAATTCTCACAATGATCTAAGCTACTCTTATCTACTATGGTACCTAGATTATATAGTCTGGTTCATTTAACTTTGCGGTTTTGTTTGAAAGTTTTTTCACAAGAATTGGGCTACAAAAGCGGTTTAAACTTTTGGTGCAGTAATGCAGCTTACACTGGCATACGCCCCCAAGTGACTCGACATACAGTAGAACATCATATGAGTTGCATTTTTCTAAAACACTTCAGAAGTCACTTTAAATTTTTCCAAAAACCTTGAAACTAAGTGAAACAGACTATAGTTTACTTACTGAAATTATCACTTATGAATTACAAAGACATCAGATTACATGTTTGTTGGAAGACGGGTACAAATTATTTATCAGTCCATTTGTAGTTTTTAGCTAGAACACATGAAAATAAAAATTTTTGAAAGCACGGCTGCGCCGTGCTTTATTACTGATTCCAGCCTCCTTTAAGCCATTCAGAATGAAAATCTACAACGCCATTCCATACCTGATGGTATTGTATTAATATCTTAGCAAATTCCAAAACTAATTACTTAAATCATTACACCTTTATGCTCTAAAGTACATCTTACTTGTCTAATAAGAATCATCTGTACTTTTAGATGAATCAACTTTGAATCAAAGAGAAGAATTACAATCAAAATAGAGAAGTCAAGCCAACTACTAAACCAAATACGTCAGACGTACTTACGCGAAGTTGAATACAGAGAACTGAATAAGTTGTTTGAATAAATTTTGACCTACTTATGTTTGTTTGAATAAAATTTGAATGGAGTTGACTCATATAGGTAGTACCTAGTCTGGGAGGTGGATAGGTTAAAATAATTTTTAAAAGTATGTTTTGCCATTTTAGAGCCGAAAAAGGAGTCAAATCGCTCAAACATCACCATTATATAGAACATCAATAATTCTGGTGTGGGAATAAACGTTTAGCGGAGGGATGGTTCAAGATTCGGTCAATACCATACATGCACAGTATGGGAATTCTGGGGGGGGTGAAAACCTAAAGGACCTTTTTTGGGCCCAAGAATGGCCGGTACCCGTTAAAAAACATCGTTTTTTGGCGTTTCTGACGATACTCTATCCTTCTAGAGCATGAAATCATGAAAAAAATATCGAAAAAAGTCGAATAAATTGACCAATATATCGCTTAAAACATGAATATATGGCGCGAAGCGCCGAAAATTTGGCGATTTTGAGCAAATACATAGCCAAAAACCCTTAAAAAGACACTTTTTCTACCAATTTTCAGGTAAGTTTAGGAAACTTTTGAAAAATCGCCAATTCGGGGGGGGGTGAAAATTTTTTTGCGGGGGTCGAAACCCCTCCAAGATCATGTATGGTCAATACCCCCTTAAAACGCATCTGCATTACGATGGGAGGATTAGGGGTGCACAAAGTAACAGTTGTCTTCATGTCTCTGAATAAAAACACCTATTTCAGAAGCATTCAATTCACACTTGACATCATCTAAAATCTTTACAGCGTAGAAAGTGTTGATACCCTACAAACCCCATAAGTCATACACCTATATGTACCTACTTAGTACCTGGCATGTATGGGGGACGGACACTAAATCAAAATTGAATATGTGAAAAGCAGAAATGAAATTGAGTCGAAGAGATATAAACTTGTCTTAAAAGTAGAAAAAGCACCATTTTCATCGTTTCTCATTGAGTATTATCCAATAAATTAAAAAATTGCGGAAAAACAAAAAAAATTAAAAATTAAGTTATGGGAGGATATGTTGGTTTCTGTTGCGTATTCGGCCCCCTGGGGGTGTATACTACCCATGCCCACGTGTGCTCCCATCCCAACCCGCCTTTCATTCGCCCATAGCATAACCAAAAGTATGACAACAAACGAAACGTGAACACTGTAAATAAACTGATGCAAAATTATCATTGAATTGGCTGTCCGTCAGTTTCTGTGGATTCGACGAACAGCAGAGTAGAAATGGGCTGTAAAATAAGTTAAGTGAAAGATACCTTCATCCATAGATCACTAAATAACAACAAAAAGGTGTTAATTTACACGCAAAAACATTTTCAGACGTTTGCCTTATTGGATTACATGTGGATCCTATAATGCTAAAATAAGATAAGGCTTCAACTTTACACTTAAGCCCATTTGACAACAAAAATTTATAATCGTTTCACACAACTTCAGTCATAAATCTTAAAACCATCTCTAACAATGAGCTGACACATTGCAATTACAGCATTGATGTAATAAATGATTATCGTAATCCTCAGCTTACTGCCGATGAAAATTCTTAGAATTTATGCACGAAGGTATGTGAAACAGTCTATAAAACCGTACAGTACAATAGTAAACTGTGGCGTAAACTATCGAATATTTCTAATGCTTTTGTCAGCTTAAGTGAACGTGTAAAGAGCAAATTATGACTCTTCTTTACAACTAAATTTAGCACATTATTGAGGATAAGCCATTTTTAAATGACTGACCTTGTCAAGTTCAGCTGATTTTTGCAGTCTCTGAAGGGAAACAATACTGATTTTGTATGACGCGAAGCGCCAAAATTTTTGTTAAACAAAAACTTGGATGTTTGAACAAAATGAGCAAATTTGATAAGCAAACAGCAATTAACACGCAGTAATGGCGCTGAATCAGAAGCGCATGTTTATCAAAAGTATTGATCTAGGCTGATAGAGTAATTGGAGTACAAACATTTGTGAGCCCACATGATACTATTATGCTGATAGGTGTCTACCTACACACATACTGGTGAACGTACGTAGGAATAGGGTGGGCAGGTCGCCCCAATCTTTTCAAAGGTAAAATAATGTAGATAATGCAACTAAATTCAACATGGCCAAAAAACGTAACTTACACTACTTTTAATAGTCCATATGTAAAACATTCGAAAGGATTGAATTGAGCAGGTTTGAATGTCCACAAAACGCTTTTATTTTGTGGCCGGCCGAACTTAACATGAACTATGGCATCACCAATTACAGACCACCAAATACTACGCCCCTAAAGCCACAGATACAGTAAAAGCAAGTATTGGTAACCATATCTGGGCGAGCGAATATGCACCCTAAAAAAGCAAAATACCCCCCCTCCAAATTCAATTTTAGAAATTATTTGTTTTATTGCAATTTTTGATGTAAGTGGATAGTGTTCGATAAAAAACATTGAAAGATTGTGTTTTTCCGCCATAACTATTTATGAGGGCATTTTTTGACATTTGAAAAATCTTGCATCCTTCCCCCCGAATTTTGGCGTCACCCACATATGTTGCTAACTACCATCAAAGCCAACAAAGAGTGGGAAGTAATTTCAAATTCAAATTCTCATAAGAATTATGATAATTTTATGCTAACTTTTTTGCAGCTTAGCATTCAAGAAAATTTCCAAAATAAAAAAAAATTAGGCTCGCAGGCCATATGAAAAGAAGAATTTTACTTATTCTGTTACAAAAATAAGTTTTTTGATTTAGAACTTTCGACGGTGGTTGGGACAATTCCTAGAGCGCCATGCATTTGACAATGTTTTTAAAAACAGAGACATATTGAAACATTAACGACAAAATACAATTTACTATTCAACAACAAAGTCGATTTCAAAATAAACTACATAGGAAAAAAGCACGAGCAATGCTAACAACATTACAGAGCAATAATTTTCATCAGCATTCTTATTGACTTGATGAAATTTAAATATTCTAAAGTATTTGTAATTTCCATTTTTTTACTTGAAAGGACGGAAAAAAGTAGCTGGAAAGTAAATCCTATATAGTTTAAACAATTTAATTACAGCGAAGTAAAAAATAAATTTTAGGTTCAGCAAATCCTATTTATAAGCCTAACCGAAACGAATGAAAAATAAGTAAACTGGATTGATTCAATAATTTACATGTATAGTTAAAAGACATAACATTACTTGCTGCAACATGCTCTTTACACCGGTAAGAGGCTCGACGAATTTTGGCGAGTCCATGGATTTGCGTATGAAGTTAATTTCACCTGGTCAAAACATCACTAATTGCAGCAAGACATAATAAAAAATAATATATTTATTATTACATTTACGTAGCTAGGTTTACATAACTTCACATCAGAATCAAAAATTTAGATCTATTAAATAAAAGAGTAAAATTTCACTTTTTGTAATGCGAATCGACTTTGTTCAACATCTTGTTGTCAAAAGCGACTGTGGGATTCTGCAAACAATTTTATTTTTCATCGTCAAATTAGCAATACAGAAACATTTGAACAAATAAAGCTCGAATAGCAGAAAGGTAAATATTTAAACAGGGCTGTATTTAAGGAGAAGGCAACCCCCTCGGCCGGAAATAAAGTCATGCAAGGCAAGTTAATGTAATAATTCATGATCAAATCCATGCTATTGTAGTAAAATCTTCAAATTTTTAGCATTTTGGGCGTAAAATATTTTTCTACATTTTGTCCTAAAGAGGGCCTAAAAATGGAAACTTTTTACGTGCGTTTAAATCAAACAAAATTGTTCGAAAGATACAGTTTGAAGCTTATAATCAAATTGGATAATAGGGCTTGTCAAAAGATATGGAGTAATGCGGCTTTTCCGAGTTTTATGAGATATAGACCAACTTATACTGATTCCGCCCCTCTCGATCGAATCCTGGATATGGAGCTGTCAATCAGCTATTATGAACAGATTTAAGTAATACAGTAAATACAATGCAAACTAATAATGAGTTTTTAACTTACTTTACACTGCATCTTTGATTGTATTGACCATTAACAACCCAAAACCGATTTAAACGTTGATACTGAAGTATTCTAAACTATGAGCACGGTTCAATAGACATTTACCAACTTAAGAATATAAAAAAATATAATATTTAAAATGAATAGCAGAGGCCACTTACATTTCTGCTGGTTTGAACTGATAATCAGAGAATACCACCGCAAAACGCTCTGAACTTTCCTAAAAGTACATGAAATGTTTATAAAATTTAAATTTATTCGCTACTACATTATGTGCTATGAAGTTGTATTGTACTTGACAATATATTAGGTTAGTACTATTTAAAAATTGTACCTATATTTAAATATATCAACTTAAATAGAAATTAATTAGCACCACCTCATTCTGCATAATCATAAACACGTAAACGAAGAATAAGAAACAAACTTCTAATAATTGATCGAAAAACATAAATAAACGAACACATGCATTTCAAATACCTGATCTCCAATTTCTGAACGGTCATTGATGCAGGAATTATTATCCTGCTCCTGTAGCAGTCGGCAGAGCCTGTTTGTAACATACAACAGCGTGCTCCACGCGAAGGATCAGGTTGCCATTTGCTGATGAGAGGCTATGTTATCGCATCAATCAGCCATTTGCACGCCCCGGTCAGCTAGATAGCGTCATCCCGGAATCGAAACTGGTCAGCTAGTTAGCGTCATCCCGGAAACGAAACCGATCGGCTAGGAAGCGTCATCCCGAAGATGAGTCTGTCACACGAAGGAACAGCCTCATCTAGAAAACGCAATGTAATTAAAATGAAAGTAAATAACATTTACTAATACGCACATAAAGAAACAACAGATACAAGCGAGATTAGGCTAAATATCGGAAAAGTAAAGTACCTAACGCCACGATTCGAAGTAATATACATGCATATATGCGCGCGCGTAGGGAAACAGCGAGGCTCGAAAAGCTACATACTACAACAGATTGATATAAAAGCAAAAAAATAATGAGAATTCATGAATTTAGCGGACGCTGTTCATTTCGTACTAAATTTCCTACTTGAACAGATGAATATAAAAGCACAAAAAATGAGGATTTATGAATCGGATGCTGTTCATTTCGTACTAAATTTCCTACTTGAACAGATGAATATAAAAGCAAAAAATAATGAGAATTTATGAATTTAGCGGACGCTGTTCATTTCGTACTAAATTTCCTACTTGAACAGATGAATATAAAAGCACAAAAAATGAGGATTTATGAATCGGACGCTGTTCATTTCGTACTAAATTTCCTACTTGAACAGATGAATATAAAAGCACAAAAAATGAGAATTTATGAATCGGACGCTGTTCATTTCGTACTAAATTTCCTACTTGAACAGATGAATATAAAAGCAACAAAATAATGAGAATTTATGAATTTAGCGGACGCTGTTCATTTCGTACTAAATTTCCTACTTGAACAGATGAATATAAAAGCACAAAAAATGTAGGATTTATGAATCGGACGCTGTTCATTTCGTACTAAATTTCCTACTTGAACAGATGAATATAAAAGCAAAAAAATTATGAGAATTTATGAATTTAGCGGACGCTGTTCATTTCGTACTAAATTTCCTACTTGAACAGATGAATATAAAAGCACAAAAAATGAGGATTTATGAATCGGACGCTGTTCATTTCGTACTAAATTTCCTACTTGAACAGATGAATATAAAAGCACAAAAAATGAAGAATTTATGAATTTAGCGGACGCTGTTCATTTCGTACTAAATTTCCTACTTGAACAGATGAATATAAAAGCACAAAAAATGAGGATTTATGAATCGGACGCTGTTCATTTCGTACTAAATTTCCTACTTGAACAGATGAATATAAAAGCACAAAAAATGAAGAATTTATGAATTTAGCGGACGCTGTTCATTTCGTACTAAATTTCCTACTTGAACAGATGAATATAAAAGCAACAAAATAATGAAAAATTTATGAATTTAGCGGACGCTGTTCATTTCGTACTAAATTTCCTACTTGAACAGATGAATATAAAACACAACAGAAAAATTAGGATTTATGAATCGGACGCTGTTCATTTCGTACTAAATTTCCTACTTGAACAGATGAATATAAAAGCAAAAAAATTATGAGAATTTATGAATTTAGCGGACGCTGTTCATTTCGTACTAAATTTCCTACTTGAACAGATGAACATAAAAGCACAAAAAATGAGGATTTATGAATCGGACGCTGTTCATTTCGTACTAAATTTCCTACTTGAACAGATGAATATAAAAGCACAAAAAATGAAAAATTTGCGAATTTAGCGGACGCTAGTGTCATTTCGTAACTAAACTGTCACATGACTGTGAACAGAATCGAATATAAAAAACGCAGCAAACCTGAGGATTTATGCAATCGGATGCTGTTCAACTTCGAGTGACTAAATTTCCTGACATAATGAAACAGTAATGACATATAACAAGCAAAAATTAATTAATGATTAATTTATGAATTTAGCGAGAACGACCGATTACAATTATACGCTTACAACAGCATACCTAATCCTACTTGATACACGACGAATAATACGATGAATGCTGCGTAAAAATTAGACATTTAGGGGAAGTTTATTCAAAAAATAAGTATTGACATTTCCAACTTCATTCCTTAGTAGCATTACTAATAATGATGCTTAATGAACAACTTTCATAAGAAA
Source organism: Mermis nigrescens (assembly GCA_036768485.1). NCBI lineage: Eukaryota > Metazoa > Nematoda > Enoplea > Mermithida > Mermithidae > Mermis > Mermis nigrescens. The sequence continues at coordinate 3,127,054 of JAVLUZ010000340.1, forward strand.
TTGATAATGATTAGTACAAAATCTTTTTACGCAGCATTACAGCAAAGCTCTACTCTTTTCGATAGTATATAACGTTAATAGTAATAATAACAGTCATATAATCATAATATTGATATCAGATAATACACAATTTAGCAAATCACAAATATAATCACAAAATTTGTACTGAATAACATTAAAATAGGAATGATCATACGATAGAATCATATCAGAACGCTGATGAAATATACGAACGAATCAAATTTAAATTAAAATGATAGTAACTGATAAAAAATCACATATATTTGATGATCACATAGAAAATATAGCTGAATCATAAATATTACAAGCAATGCTGTGTAAAGAAATTTACAATTAGTTCGCTATGCTATTTTGAAAGTTTGAAAAATGTACATTTTATGAATTCGTTTGTTTCTATTCGAAAGTGGTAACAACTCACTCAATAAATTAAGCCAATTACACAGCATCAAGAGTAAGAGCTCTACTCATTAACTTGAAAAAGTGAAAAAAAATATTTTTGTTTATTTTGTTTTTATTATTTTTTATTTTTTATTATGTTCATTTATGCATAATACAACCCTTATGGGGCAACAGCCGCCGCCAAGGCGTGGTCCATCTTCTGCTGCAAAATCAACCGGCCAGCAGGCGCCAAGTGCACTCCGTCGATATCGTACACGCCGCCGGTGCGCAGGTGCTGCCGGAACTTGCCGTGGACATCCAACACGCTGATTCCCGGGTTCGCCGCTCCTCGCACTTTGGCCCACAACTCACTGAATGTTAGTTATACTTAGTAATAATGATACAACGCAACATTTTTGCGCAGCTCATGTCTATGGAAATTTTAATGTAGATAATACAAAAATGTTTCAGATCAATGAATCACTTTAAATGTAAATGTTAAACATAATTCGAGGAATAAATTTCGAACTGTTATTGAACTTTTATACAATGTAGCACTGACACAGAACAAAGTAACATACCGTTTAAACTTGGCCATCTTAGTACCCAACTTGCTACGAGGCGGAAGCCTGCGAGGCAACATGACAGATATGACCACCCGAATGCCATACCATGTACAGATTCGGGTGGCCATATCAACCAAGTTGTTCGCAAGCCGGCAAGTGTTCGGGCTTCCAGCGTATTCTCCGTCACGGGTGGACAAGTCACAGCCGCCCAAATGAATCAGAAGAGCGGCGGTAGGAAGCATCGCCGCTACCCTGACCCACGTGGGACAGACGCTGAACTTGCCTCCAGGCAGACAGAATACGACCGCATCGGACACTTCCAGGCCCCGCACAAGAGAGTCTCCGATGACCACAAAACGCGGGCGTGGCCGCAACGCCAGCTCCCTCTTCACCGCCGCCACCGCGTTGTCCACCTGCTCCACAGCTACCGCCCGACGCTGACGTAGCTCCGCCACTGCCGCCGTTGCCAGATCCTGCCGCCGCGCCTCTGAAGCTATCAGCTCCATCCGTCTCTAATGTATTGCAAACAATGATTATAAAGAGCGGAAAATACGAATTGTAGATTTTTAAATATTGGCTGGGCCCCATCTTACTTAAAATCTTTTCAAAGGTACACTCCTACACAATTATTATTGTTAAATAGAACGTTTAATTTAAATAGTTTTAAATTTTTTTAGAATATCAAATAAAACCCGCAAAGCCGCCTGCAAAATCATACTTGACTCATAGACCTTCAATGTATGTATTTTAGAAAGGATAAAAAACTGAAATATAACTACTTCTGCATAGTGAAGTGAATTATTCAGCTGACGTTTGAAAAATTTCTGAATCAAATGTAATCGCTTGCCTCCGAATTTTTTCGTAAAAGGAAAACGTCAGTTTATTTATCATGAAAATGAAAAAGAGTACCCGCTCCACTTGCAGATTTGCCGCCGCCGCCACTACCGCTTGCCGTCGCTCCACCGCTGTCAGTGCTGGACGTCGCACCTCCACTGCCTGCCGCCGTCGCTCAACTGCCGATCGCCGTCGCTCCACTGCCGGTCGCGGTTGCTCCACCACCGCTGCCACTGGTCGTTGGTCCGCCGCGTCCTGTCTCCCCTATTATTGCATACATTTTATTGCAAACAGAGCATTGCAAAATATAAATAATTCATCTACGCTGAATTATATTGAACGTAGTGAGCAAATTATCACCAACCTCAGAATTTGGGATTTTTCAAAAGTTGCCAAAAACTATCTAAACAATCAAAGGGAATGGGCCTTATTAAGGGTTTATAGCTATCTAGTTGCTCAAAAGTGTGAAATTTTCGGCGCTTCGCGCCATATACTCGTGTTTTGCTTAGTTTATTCAATTTGATTTACTTTTTGCTTTTTTTCAAAGTTCTAATGTTTTTAAACTTTAAAAAAATATAGTATCGTAAGAAACGTTGAAAAATGATGCTTTTGACTCGAGCCCACTATAATTGGTACCAAAAATGGCATTCTATCCCCCCGCCGAGTCCTCATGCTTTGCATATCTTGAGATAAGTAATTAATAGTAATATACTGTTTAAAACTTGAAACGAAATTCATTTTTCTATCGAATCCTAATCGAATAAAAAATAAATTCATAGTCGAGTAATACGTGATCATCACATGGAGCAAAATAAAAATTTTTTAAACGTTCGTAGAAAATTTGCCTTATTAAGCGTTTATAGCTATCTAGTTGCTCAAAAGTGTGACGCCATATACTCGTGTTTTGCTTAGTTTATTCAATTTGATTTACTTTTTGCTTTTTTCAAAGTTCTGATCTTTTTAAACTTTAAAAAAATATAGTATCGTAAGAAACGTTGAAAAATGATGCTTTTGACTCTAGCCCACTATAATTGGTACCAAAAATGGCATTCTATCCCCCGCCGAGTCCTCATGATGTGCATATCTTGAGATAAGTAATTGATAATAATATACTGTTTTAAACTTGTAACGAAATTCATTTGTTCATCTAATCCTAATTCTAGAATTTGCAAGAATTCACGAATAAAAAATAAATTCCTAGTCGTAGAATAAATGTTCATCACACGAGGCAAAAGCGTCACATCAAAGCGTTGAATAACCGCAGAAGCTTTTGTTAGAATAATAGTTTTTGGAATCGGAATGATAAAGGCAGCTGTCTTTTAAACTTTAGAAATATACGGCATAGATTATGCATTAAGCTTAAAGAAGCTAATAGATTTATCCGAATTTGGGTTCCCCTGGTTATAAAACCAAATATAAAAACATTAGTTGGAAAATGACCTCCACAAGAACAAAAAAATTGTGATTTCTCACTGGCGGACTTAGCATTTTCAGGTCTAAAGTTTGCCCATCACGTGCGAAATAGCATTTCATCGACGTATTACATTGTCTTCTTTTATGTAAAATCCGTTTTAACACAACGTATTCTAAAATAATTTTAAAATTTAGACAATTTAGTGCGCCAAAATCAATACATTTCTAGCGAAAATCAGGCACCAAGCGTAATAAAATTTTAGTAATTAGACTGAACGACGTTTAGTTTCTTAGTTAAGTGCTGTCTTTCCTGCATTTCTGTAAAGTGACACAAAAGTCCTAAATTTGTTAAAAAAATATGTTCCAAAATGGAAAAAATGCATGCTGAAATAGCTGTTGCAGCTCTTGAAATTGTTTTCAAAAGTAGTACATGAAGAAAAATGGCTTGCAGGTCGAAAGAAAGTGTAAATAATTGGCGTTATCTGGTGCGAAGTGCTTTTGAAATTTGAGAAATTATGATCAAGAAGGACCAAAAATCATTGCAAATTACAACGCCAAGCTTATCTTTGCCAATTAATCAACACAACGATTATAAAAGCATGCCCGACGAACCGCATGCCGAATCCGCTGCACCCCTGCCGCCGCCGGCCCTGCTCGCGCAGGCGCCACCGGCCGTCGTCGTCGCTCTGCTGCCGCTACCATCACTGTCCAAGGCCTACGTCGCTGCTCCATCGGTGCTTTCGAAAGTCTTAAAAACAGAAACATGCAAGTAAACTTGCAAGGGTTAACAAAAAGATGTATGACTTCAAACGACATCAGCGTAGTTGAAGTGCGAGCCGAAAAGTTACCCCATAAATCGCGATTTTGCTGTACAAAACACGTGGAAAAGTGGCGGTTTCAACCGTCTTAAGATATCTTTCAATTGAACAAAGGCAAATTTGCCATATATTCATTTTTTGACTATACTTCGTACAATCTGCCAAATAAATATTACAAGTTTTTAAACTTTATTTATATGAAATGCCAATTTAGACGCATAGACAACAATTTTCAGCCAAGAGAGCCATCTTGGATAGAATTTTGTATTTCACGCACCCCCCCCATCACCCAAAACTCCCATACTGGCAACTAAAGTAAACAGCAACAATTACAAAGCGTCAAAGCGAGCACAACACAAAAAGATTATGCACAGGAGAAAATGAAAATTTTTACTGTAGTGCTCAAATATTGAAGCATTCATGAATGCAGAGATAAATAAACAGCTGTTTACAACATTCAACGCAATCTTAATAACATTTCTTACACAGACGCAGTCATTGGGGAGGCGGGGGCGGTGGGAGTATGGGAATTCCCTTTCTTAAGGAAAATTTCGGCACAAAACGTTTCGGAAAAAAATATATTTTTATATTGCTGTAATAAGGCAGGAAAACGTGAAAAGCCCAATTAAGACATTATTTGATGCCCCACTGATAAAAATCCTGGTTACGCCTAAGCTTTGTTACACGGCAAAGATTAAAAGAATTATTCAAAAGCAAAATTCACAACAATTTGAGAATTTTCAGCTTAATCCAAGCATTCATAAATATAGAGAAACGCAAAACTATGAGAAGGTAAGAAATTCAAATAAGGTACAATTCTAACTATACGTCCTATCACACAATGTCATCAAGCAAATAAAATTTTAAAATTTGCTCCCTTCATGCGCCTGATCAATTAAGCAAAGAAATGAAGGTATAAAAAAATATTACGCTCGTATAAATGACCGTATAAAACATATTATGTTTGCATTGCGTTGCGTCCGCAGTTCAAATCATGAAGCATTCATGAATGCTGAGATAAATAATCAGCTATTTCTAATCTTAATTACGTTACTTACACAAGCGCAGTCAGTGGGGAGGGGGGGGGCGGGGAGTACGGGGAATCACCCTCCCTGGCGAAAATTTCGAAATGTTCGAGAACTGAGCAGTGTAAAATAAAAACATTCGACGCGCTTCAAGCGCATAATAAACATCGTTACGTTGAAAACGTAAAAAAAATGTCAAAAAAACTAATTTATCTATTGCTGTATTAGAGCAGGAAGATGAGAAAAAGCCCAAATAACACATTTAAGCCCCCCGATGACGAAAATCTTGGCTACGGCTACGGTTTGTTACGCAGAAAAATGTGAAGAATTTATTATTCAAAAGCAAAATTCCCAACAATTTGAGAATTTACAGCATAATTAGAGCAAGCTGTGAGTAGGTAATAAATTCAAATAATGTACAAGTAAAACGCGCAATCACACAATTTCATCTAGCAAATAAAATGTTTTTTTGCATAGCTCCCTTCATGCGCCTGATCAATTGAGGAAAGAAATCACCTTTTGAAAAATATTATGTTCGGATCAAAAGAAGAATTTCCAATCCGAAAATTGATGAAAAGCATAGCGTTTTGCACGACAAAACGATGATTATTACGAAGTTCTTCAGAAAAACAATTTTTGCAAACTGAAAAGGTTCGAGTTATCATTTGCTCAATATGGACATAATATTCCAGATCTAAATAAATATGTATACACACAAGCGTTAATAGGGTATACTAAAGACAATAATATGAAAGGCAGCGGACGCAACGCAATGCTGCCTACGCTTCCGACTCAACAGAGCGTGGGAAAGGATGAAAATGATCGGGCGCTCAGACTGCACAAAATACGCGAAGTGCCTGCCGAGTCCGAGTCCAAGCTTCGTAAACTGCGAAAACAGCTTCGTAAACTGCGAAAGCGAAATCTTAAAGTGCGCTATGTCTAGTGATTCAAAAACAATCTATTGCAGCATGTGATTGGTTGAAATGAAAATCTATGCAGCAGCATTTGAATTATCCAATAGCATCTGATTGTTTGAAATTTAGATCAATTTTCATTGGATGAAATGAGAACGTACCTAGCAAAACTGTAAAACGCAAGAGAACGGAAATTCCACGTCGCCGCCTAATTAGCAGCTGAGTAGCGTCGGTCCTGTCTGGAAAAGAGCACACGCGTTATTTCAATGCATGTACGGGTGTGTGCGCGATGCAACAATTAAGGAAAAAACGGAATAAAGATAACGCTTTCGTAATAAACGCAATCTTGGACAGCGCGTTAAAAAGCGCATTAGTACGATTAACCTTTCGTGATCATAATATGAGTATCATGCGAACCAAATTTGAGCGCTAAAATATTGATTCATTATTTCTTGACAGATGTATAATATATTCTGTAACAATAATACTCAGTCGAAATATGAAGATAAATCAATTAATATCACTTGCTGGCGCATAATTTTCTAACAACATGGGCGGAATCCCAAATTTTCAAACAGTGTTAAGAATTGTCCGAAAAATCCGTCCATTCATTCATATGTAATCCAAAAAAGTTTGAAATTTTCGAAAGTTTCCGACGTAAAGCGCGCAGAACTAATGCGAAATCGTGCATTTGCACCGAAAAATACTGGAAATATCAGAGTTCGTACATAAGCAACTATGCTGACATAAAATAAACTTATTAGCACCGTAAAATTTGAAACCCCCCCCCCCGATAATTTAATAAATCATCAAATTATTCTCTATTACGTCCAAGTTATTTTTTGCGAACCCCTTCTGAATCCGTGTTTGATTTATTTGCAATAGTAAAATATTTAATCACTTTTTTCGCTAGAGGTAAAAAAGATTCAAAATTTACAGAATGTAGTTAAAATATATAGCCAATCATCAAATCTATAATTAAGAGCCTTATAAAACTGAGTAGTATCTAAACTATAATTGTTCCAAATCGAAGCGGAACGCAGATAATAGCGCACAGAGGATAAGCGACGGTCATAAAATGATCGAGTTTGATGCATGTCAAAGCAGAGCGGCGATAGGCACGACTTATTTATGTTATATTTATAAATAAAATAGCTAACACGGCGCATGGGCGAAGTTTCGATTTTTCTAGAAGAGAGACCCAAAATTATCAAGCTACAGACAAAAATCGGTCCAAAAATCTTCCCATAGTCTAATTTAATTTAAAAATCTAATTTAATTGAAAATAATAAAATTAGACAAAGGGACGATGTTTGGTCGCAACATTATTTTTGAAAATTTTGACTAAATTGGGCAACAAAATCATTCAATCAGCGAAAATCCGGCGCCGGAAAATATTTGAAGAAAGCCGCATCTATAGTCTACGGCTATAAGCTGACAGATTGCGATTAAAGTGTTGATGTGATATATAGTTGACGAAAATTCTTAGAATTCATGCACAAAGTTATGTGAAACAGACTATAGTGATAAACATGAAGAGATAATTTTAAGTTTTCAAGGAATGATTTTGAACTTAACTATCTTGAAAATATAAAGACAAATTGCTTCCGATAATTAAAACACTGACAAAGTGAAAGATGAGAATGGTGAACAACAGCATAGAAGTAATGGATCAAACTTTTGGTTGAGGAAGGGCGGTAAATAGCCATAATTATAAGCTAAAAACGGCAAAAAAACATCTAAAAACGGCCGAGTTTTTCCAAAATACGTAGTGGTTCGTCAAACGTAAATAAAATGTTGCATTTGGACGTATTAATAAGAACTGAACTAATTAGCATGAATGATTGTATTCTAATAAGGAGGATTTTCAAAGCCAAAACGATTGGGCTTATAAACGACAATAATATAATCATGGCTCGCATTCTTTATATATAAAAAATTGAAATACAGAAATAATCCATTGGATGTGTTAGACTATAGGAAAATGAATAGGTATTCATTACATTCTGGGCGGATTTTCGACTTAAAGGGACTCGAAAATTATCAAGCTAGAGACGAAAATAGGTACAAACATCTTATCATTGTGTAATTTTATTTATCACTAATATAACTCTTAACGCAACATTTTTTATTGAATATATTGAAATTTTTTTGACAAATTTGGGCGACAAAATCATTTAACCTATCTGACTTTAATGAAGAAATTGCAGCTATGCGGGTTTTGAGTAATCTGCGAAGGTTTTCAACTCTAGGATCTATAGCCGCCACAAAGATGTATGGCAGCCCGTCATGCCTCCCACAACTAAAACAACAGCTACAAAGTGAAATATGAGAGTTGTGAAGAGCAGCATACATGTAACGGTTCAAAATTTTGGGAGGGGTAAATGACCATAAAAAATAAGCTAAAAACGGCAAAAACATCTAAAGCGGCCAAGTTTTTCCAAAATCGCGAGAGTGGATCAAACTTTTCCTGTTTTTGCTGCGGAAGGCGTGGTACGACCAACTAATCCCCATCCCACTGTTATAAATATGCCATTGAGGATCGAAAATAAAGCGCTAGTTACTTAGCATGAATGATTGTATTAAAATAAAGAGGATCATCAAAGCCAAAACGATTAGGCTATTAAACGACAACAGTATAATAATGGCTGGTAATTCTTGATGAGTAGAAAATTATCATATGTAGAGATCTACCATTAGAAATGATAGACAATAGAAAAATAATCGGTGAATTTGTATTTTGGATGGGGGTCTCAGTCAATTTCAGGAGGAGGGGCAAATTCTTCCCGTGCTCCTGATTTGAAAAACGACACGTTATAACAGGCATTAAATTGAATTTCGTCGAAAAGCCGTGTCAAAAAATGAAACAATGACAAAAAGTTCTCAATACGAAATTTTAAAAACATATAGTCCAATTTCAAAAATCGTAAATATTGTTTTGACCCCACCCCAAATTCGCCATTAGCCAACTATTTCGTAGAACACTTGCAGTTTAAGCATTTTTAGCTATTTGTTTGCTCGATATGTCGAATTTTAAATCTTCTTGATTTCTTGGCAATCTTTTTAATTTTACGTACTTTAAAGCAGAGTATCGTAAAAACATCAAAATAATATTTTGGTGCAAATTGATCGTTTTTTTGTGCGTAAAAGTCACTTTAAAATTACTCCGTTATTTTTCTCACGATTCGAATTCCATTGTTGAGCTTTTCAGCTCGCACAAAACATATATACAAATATGAACGTTGGCAAGCATACAAGTAAACTGAATACAGGTAAAACCAATTGGACCGACCAAAATGGAGATAAATCAAGAATTTCGGTGCTCATGTACTTTAATCGAAAAAAACATCAAAGAGAAAATCGTATGAATAGCTTGAATGTTAAACATATATCATCAAAGATGTTTAAAATATAAGTTTGAATAGGAAAGAAAATTACAGCCAAAATTGTCATTGTTTTACGAAATATTTTCGCAAATCTAGAATAAAATGACCGAAATTCAAACTTTCAAAACAAAGGAAAACCAAATTAATAACGAAAACAACGACATGATATGTACGACTCATCTCGACGATTCCAACGAAAAATTTCGCCATCAATTTGCTAATTCGCAGGAAATGACCGAGGTAGCTTCCACATGTACGGGGAGAATTGAAGAATCCAGCGTCCATACATAATAATAAGGCATTAGCCCTTCTGGAAAGTTTTTTTAACCTTCTCTGCCCCACCCGCAAAAAAGCCCTTACACCCTGAATTTCGGAATGTTTAGAAAGTTTACAATACATTCCTAAAAATCGAACACAGATAGCCAAAACTTTTAAGCTATCTATTTGCTCAAAAGCATCGATTTTTCGGCGCTTCGCGCCTTATACTCATGTTTTGAATATATTTTTTTCAATTGTTCAACTTTTATTTTTTATACGAAAATTTGGATCTTTAGTCAAGCAAGGACAGGAAAGCCAAAAAAATATTTTTCGAAGCATGAGGCCCTAAAGAGGCACTTTAAAATTAAACACCCCCTCCGATGTCCCATGCTGCGCATGTTAAACGGCGTCCTCACTTGGTTACCAAATATACATGTAACAATCAATATCTGCATTATCTACCCATTGGGGTGACAAAGGGGAGGGGGCTAGATGACTCCGCCAATTTTATGTGACCTTAATCCCACAGACGAACCCATGACTGGCTGAAGTGATATGGAATCTTCGACTTAGTAGTGTTCCCTCCAACCCTGTTACATGTATATTTTGGCTCGGCAGCCCACCCCGCGCAAAGGGGTGAGGTACGCCTTGCCAATTGCTGACTTGCAAAGTTTTATGCCTTTTTCGTAAAAACATAAAGAATTTTGGAGCAGAATTTAAATTATTTTACATATCATATAGCAAGCAAGTCAGCCATTGGCCATTTGTGAGTTACACCTCAGTCAACGTCGTAGGATTATTGAAATCCACGGTTGACTTCTTGGACGGAGATAGGACTCTGATTAGCATAGTTGATTAAGACGGGACTATGCTAAAAGTTAGGACCCCTATTTAAGGGCGTCGGGAATCACAACATTTTCGCACTTGTCACTTACCCTTGGCGTTTCGGCGAGTATGCGAATCATGTCAAATCGCCTAACCCGTGATAGAGCTACATAGAGTTGACCGTGCGAGAAAACATTGTGAGTGTCCAGGGCTAGGCCTACAGATCCTAGGGTTTGGCCCTGCGCCTTGTTTATAGTCATTGCAAAAGAGAGACGGAGTGGGAATTGATCCTGGTGAACGCCGTTTCCCCTGAATTTGGCGAGGTGCCATGTGTAAACCTTTACCATGGGTATAGTAACGCATTCCTGGACTTTGATTTACCAAACATGTGACTGGCTGACAGACTAAAATTTCCTCTGAAATAGCTTTTACCTGGAGTCGAGTTCCATTGCAGAGGCCATCCGGAATGGACAAGTTCCGGATCAACATCACAATGGCACCTACTTAGGTTCAATTCGTGGGGCGGTAGACCGGATGGAGTCAGCCGATGGATGTTTTCCAGGAGTTGTTGACGACGTTTACGCTCAGACCGCCCAGGGCATGTTCTTCGGCGCCGCGCACGATCAGGCTGTCCAATGACCTGATTGTGACTTTATCGCCCGGAAACTGGTCAAGAATGGCATTATTGATGCTTTCGACTGCTAGATTTGTGGGTGCTAAAATTCGCTGAATCAAGCATGGAAGGATCATAATCATTCAAAAATGGAAAGCGTAAAATCAATCAATGACTTCAAATTATCAACAAAATACCGGACCTGGGATGTGGCGATGCGGTCCGTCTGCCCTACAAAATTCTAGCGCCATTGCCGACTTTGTTAAGAAAGTCGCAAAACTCTACTTCATCTGGATCGACTCGCATGTTTTGCCGTAACTCGAGTTTGGCAAACAATGGGAAGAGCCTAGAACGCTTAATAGAGAACTCTACCTGATCATACTGAACCTGCCCTTAACGACTGGCAAAAGTTGCTTGAAGTCACCACCTATGAGCACAACTTTTCCGCCAAACGGCGCAGGCGCCTCATCCTCGTCGCTGAATCGATTTTAAAACCTTATCGACATATTCAAATGGCTGCCGGTGCATCATGCTAATCTCATCCATAATTATGATCGATGCATTTCGAAGTTTAGGCTGGCCTTGACAAGGTATTAAAATAGTGATGGAAATAATTCAAAATGCATAAAGTAAAATTAAAAGTATACTATTAGCATGGATGCAAAGGGTTTGGGAATCAAAATCACCTAAACTGGAACACCCATTCTACAAAGTCACAATACTTTTTCACCCCTAAGTTTTCGAAAAAATAGTATTTTTTGTCATTTTTGACGTTTTTTGGCATAAATCGCCAAAAATATGATCTCGTTTACTTTCTAAACATGGCCAGATCCCCATCCAACATTTTGAGTCGTTACGTACATGATTATAGATTAGTAAGCAACATTTCGGTGCTTACCGTAAATCTATCACTTCGAAATTACTATAATTTATTAAATACAAAACGAAGTACTTTTATTACAAATTAGTTTAAAGCCAAAAAACGTGAACTTTTCTTCTATTAATATTCAACAACCAAGTAAAAATGCACGTGAATCATTTTACTATTGTCAAAACTCAGAATATTATATTATTAAATTGTGGCAAACTAAGATAATTGACATTACAAAGTGTATGACAAAAATTTACTTTACAACCAAACTAAGATAATTGACATTACAAAATGTATCATAAAAATTTACTTTACAACTTAATCAAAATTCCTAACAGTCAAGCACATAGGGAACAGTGAGAGAAGTATTAACAGAGCTTAATAAAAGTATATTTAAAAGCGCTTTTAGAGAATCACTTCTATCCTTAGCATCTATGATGCCTAAATTCAGCAAAACACATCAATGGTTACAACCATTAAAATTTAATAGTCTCATAGAACAACATTTCGAAATTTTATGTCAAGTTCTTTGCGACATAATCGAAGAAATAACAATAAAATTAAAAAAAACGTTCGACGTTTTTAGGGTGCGAGTAGGGGCGGATTTACGTGGGGCGGGGGAGGGGCCGCCGCCCCCCATTGGCCCAAAATAGTGCGCAAAATTATGGATTTTTGAGCGTTTTTTTTTTGCGATTTTTGGGTTAAAACGGCTAATTTCTCCGCCCAAATCAGGGTTTTGCCCCCCCTAGGGGTACCGCCCCCTAGGAAAATCCAGGATCCGCCACTGGGTGCTAGCACCTCCCATTACGTGTACGCTTCACATATAATTTTGCTGAATTTCATGCGTACATGATCTTGGAAGGTTTCAAGGCTCCTTTTGTTTATTCACTTATCCCTTTTCCACAATTTGCGATTTTACAAAAACCCCATAGAAAAGGTTCTATTTTACACGTGTTTACTCATCTTATGGCTCAAAAATAGCAAAACTACCCACCATTTGCACATTATACTAAAAAAAGATTTGAAAAATAATTTTCTACCCCCTCCATGCTGTGTATATGTGAAAAAAATGTCCACCTGAATACACTCAAATGGCATGGCCGACTCGGACATCTCATTGACATCATTGTTTATGTGGAACTGGCTATGGATTGTCGCTCCATTGATGAGCAGAAGAGCAGCAATTCCCGTTGTTGCACACGCAACAACGGTCTTATCATTGCCTAAAACGTATTGTATAATTGTATTATACAGAAATGTTTTACCGGTTCCGCCGGCTCCCTGTAGGAAAAATAGTCGCTGAATGTCAGAGTTGGAAGGATCCGCATCAATGCTAGCGACAATTTGATCAAAAAACTGACGCTGCTCGAGGTTCAACTTACCTATACTGGCCTCCGCAATAGATGCCCAATCGCAGCGTCGAGTGAGCGGACGATCATTATCGTCGGTGTTCAGCATGTACCTGTCCATTTCATTATAATCAAAACTTACTGGGGCAGTCAATCCCATATTTTTGCAATTGGTATTCCACTGCTGGAAAAAGTACTCTAAACGACGTAAAACATTTTGCCGCCGCTGCTCTTCAGTCCGAACGCCGAAGGAAGGGCAGAGCTTGGACAAAAACTCATCCAACAGCTCCAGGGGCGCGAAGGCGCGCAGTGGTAAATGATCATGGCAAAGAATCTCTGAAACCTCCTCACGCCCATCATTTCATCAGCAGCGGCAACTAACGTTTTTCGCCAGATATCATCGCTGTCAAGCAGGCGCAACAGCACACATGCTTCTTCAAATGTGTCACACACTCTAGAGTTCACAGTCTTCAACTCATCAAAACTCCTAGGGCCTTTAACATGAAACAGTAACAATCGAATACAGAACAATTCTCGATTAACAGGAGACACACTGCCTACACGTACAATTATTTCCTCAGGGTTGTGGCGACTCCGCCTTTTCCATTTTGAGTCAGCCCTATTAAAGGAATAATGAAGACCTACTTGGTCATAGGTCAGCGTTCTCGCAAACTGGTCATGTTTGCACAAGTTGAAGAAAGCCTGCAACATATTTACCTTATTTCTAGCAATCATTTCCTCCTCTGCTTCACGCTCATAGCCCTCCTGTACTATAACTGGGCATCCTTCTGGGCCATAGACCCACTGACGCATTACAATATGGCTTTTATACACAATGGGATATCCCATTATCCGCCATTGTGCCTCCGTGGACGTCATATATCGAACTTTAAAAGCATGTTCAACTTCGTCATAATTCACAACGTTGGCTTCTTCATCGTTTTCTGAATATAGGCCAGTTAGAATATAATTTAAAATAAAACAGAAGTATTGTCATACACAGGCCCGTATCCAAGATTTTATTTTGGGGGGGCGAAAATTTTTGAGGCCAGATATCTCGAAAACCATTAGGTTACAGAGAAAAACAATGAAGATAATGAATAATTCAGCACCAGCGGCCGAAAAATTGACATATTCTGCATGTCAAGTTCAAATTTGAGCGGTTTTGAGCCGGCTAGAAGACAAAAGACATATATAAACAATAAATACGGCGCGAAGCGCCGGAAAAATTTCGTGTTTCCCATGTCAAACCTCAAATTTGAGCTGTTTTGAGTGAGCTAGAAGGCAAAAACTATAGCTGAACAATGAATATGGCGCACAGCGCTGGAAAAAAATTGACGTCTAACTCAAATTTGAACGATTTTAAGCGGTTTAGAAGACAAAACTATACACAAACAATAAATCCAGCGCGAGGCGCCGTAAAATTTTGAGTTTAATTGCTCAAAAGTACGCTAAAAACTTATTTTGGCGGTGTTCTAGACGCACTTCACCAATTTTTAATTTTGCCTTTGGCGGACCCTTTAGAAAAACAAAAAAAATTTCCCATTTCGGGGGAGGGGGCAGGCCCCCTCCGCCCCCTGGATACAGGCCTGGTCATACATTTAACACGGTATAGGGATCCCCACTTGAATGTTTACCCTAGACTCACCAATGCGAAAATAATTTTTGCCGACCTCTCCCCACATTTTGATTAAGACTGGTGAATTTTTTACAATTTTTATTTATGTCTTTCCAATTTTTGGCCAAAATTTGAAGGTCAGTTTTCCTCTCTCAAAATAGCGGGAGACTCCCTCAACCCAAAACATTGAGCCATTTAAATTATCATCCTGGCGCCTTTTTCTCAAG
Organism: Mermis nigrescens; assembly: GCA_036768485.1. Classification (NCBI taxonomy): domain Eukaryota; kingdom Metazoa; phylum Nematoda; class Enoplea; order Mermithida; family Mermithidae; genus Mermis; species Mermis nigrescens. The sequence goes on from JAVLUZ010000340.1 coordinate 3,142,170, forward strand.
AAACACGGTTGCTGGCATACAAGTAACAGTAAGGGAAGGCTGTATGCCCCACCCCTAAAGCAAATTAATTTTTGACCACCCTCCCCCAATTTCTGGAAGTGGTCCAATTTATGGCAGCTTTTAGGCGTTTTTGGCCAAACATTGGAGGTCATTTACCCTTTACCTTTAAGAATGGCCGGGGACCCGTCCCACAAACTTTGAGCCTTTACAAGTGTGTTTGAACAATTATAGGGAGAAATGCCAAAAAGCTTATACAAAAACCACCTTTTCATAATTGACCTTTCATAAATGTGTTGCCATCCTTGTCAGTCTTTCCTTGGCCATCCGGAGGAGGAGGCCGCCGGGTGTACTTGGGGTATGATTCCCCATCAATCACCGTTATATCTGAAAAAGGCTTGGGAAAACGTTTATTACACTTACCATCCACCACACAGGGCGACTTATCATTGCAATCATGCAAATTTAGTTGGGTGACTAAGTGGTGGAGCCGCCGAGTTTGTTCAGCTGCATCAGTCGTATCACCCGGATCAGGCAAGTCTGGAATTTCGGCACTCACGTACTCATCAACGAATGCTGTTGAGCGCTTATCAACACCTGGAGCCAGAATGATCAGCATGTGGATATGAGGCATTCCACGCTTCTGGTGTTCTACGGAATAGATGACCGCAGACGTCTTTCCAAGAACCTGTCGGTCGACAATATCTGTTAAAAGCTCGGAAAGTTTATGATTAAACACACGACAAACAATATCAGGGCGATGCGTGTAAAGCTGCCCTGGTTGTAGTGCCTCCTGAATCTCAGGCCACTGAGGGTTCCCAGTGAAGGTCAGGAACCACGTTGGATTGCCAAAGTGCCGGCAAATGGCCTTGGCATCAGCATATGCTTGCTGCATGTAACGACGTGACCCTTTCCAGGTCACAGGCGCAAAGTAAACCTTACCTAGCGTCTCACCTTCCTTCAGTCCCTTCTCCAGGCCTCTGATTAGCGCCTCTGGCAAAACGGAGCGCAAATTCTCTTTCAAACTTTTGCCATATTCCATCTCATGCCGTTCAATCTTGTTGTTGGTTGTAATGGTAAACAGTTCAGCTAGTGTTCGCTTGTTCCATAGCCAATGGTACCCCTGGCAATGACCTCTCATTTGCATGATATATCTATAAAACTGACGCGCAGACACAAATTTACGAGCAGTACGTTTCTTACCTTCCTTACCCTGATGCTCCTCGGTTGAGGATGAGGAATCATAGCAAGATTCTTCATCATCCATGCCAGCTGCAGTGGACTTACCTGCTCGATTAGTTGTTAGTGGTATATGAAAACGAAACCCCTGAGTTCCATACGGGAATAGCAGGGGAAAACAGGCTGGGTCGACATTTGGATCATAATACGGAATGGTAACGGTGCCACCTTAAAAAGATGAACCCATATTGCCTTATTAAATGGGTAACACAAAAAAGAGTACTACATTGTGTTTTTTGTACACGGTCCATTTGTACATGTACAAAGATAGTTCCCAAAACTCTTTGTACATTTTGTACACAAAAATTTTTGAGTACCATAATATGGTACAGTAGCAATTTTAGTGCAGTAAGAAGAGACCTGTTTGACTTTTGTTACTGTATTTTAGCTAGCTACTGTGTCTCTAAGGGCAAAAATCACTATGGATTGTCTTACAATGGTGCAAAACGCAAGAAAATTCGGCATTTTTCCTTTTGAAATACAATTTCTATCATTATAAAGAATAATAGAAAACAGAAATACTCATTTTGGCATGAAGCGCCTAAGTTTTCAGACCTTTTTGCAATTTTTGTCTTGCAAAAAATCTTTGTACATGTACAAGGATGGTCCCAAAAATTTTTTGGTACATCATGAAAAATCTTTGCCAAGTAGAAAAAACACTGGTACTTGTACCTGGGCATAGGTGGTTCTGGAGTATGCAACCCCTAAGTAACCGAAATACCCGCCAGAATTCAATTTTTGAAATTTTTTTTGTTTTGATGCCCATGGATAGTGCTCAATGAGAAATGTTTAAAAATGATGTCTTTTTGCCATACCACAATTTTTAGGTCATTTTTTGACCTATAAAAAATCCTGTACCCCCAAACTTTAGCGGAAAAAAACTAAACTGGTATTATGCTCAGTTAAATCTTTATTCAGACAATAATGACTCTGAAAAATGAATGATTAAAAAACAATAAATTAGGAAAATGAATTATTGAACAAAATGCATCATATAATAGCACTAAATTACATATATGCAAATATGTCAATTTAAAAGTAAATTTAAAACAAATTTGTAATTCAAAACAATTTGGAAAGTTTAGCTTCATTAATGTGTTATTTATTTAATTGACTGAGTAAACATTAAGGCATTTTATATAAGAGGATGATATGGTCAGTATATTTGGGGCTATACAACCTTACCATGATCTTAAATGCTAAGCATTGCCAAATGCTGGGGATCATATTAAACATGTTACATATATGACTAACACTGAAAGTTGCACACACCTATGCATGAGAATTTTATACGGTTGTACAAGTTTTTTTGTCAAAATTTCAAATTAGATCGAGTGTAAATTTTTTGAAAAAAAATTGAAGACAGACACATTTAAAATAATTTGAACCAATTATTTCTGCCAACTAAGTTGTTACAATATTAAGCATAATTTCATCCAATTTTAACTCACCCTGTCGACCGGTGAGCGTTAGTCCCTCAGCCTTGGGTGGTCCACCGTCACGGCTCATCCATACCAATGCGACTTGGTTCGCCGTTGGCAGATCAGTCAGGTGAAGGTGAACTTCTCCATCCTGGACACCATACGCCTTAGCTTCGCGGTTTGTCAAAAGGATAAGCCGAAACTGCGGCACCTGTTCCCCATTTGCAAGGCACTCCTGCCGCTTCATCGCATGCAATGTGGCGGCCCACAAATAGACCTTTGCCAGTTCATTGTCCCGACGCAACATATCATCGAGTATCCGCATGATGTTCTGGTCAAGGTCCCTGTCAGCGTCTCGAAGGCGTTGCTGGCAATCCTCCTCCGGTTCCAGCGCATATTGTTGGGCAAATCGGGGTCTCCGGTTCTCGGGAGCATACAGGTCGCTCAACTCATAACTGGTCTCCCCATTTAGACGGCACACTGGAATGCCTCTAGGAGGTGCAGGTTCTGAAACAGTGTGTACTGACCCAAATGCGAATTCATTATTGTATCGCCGGGTATTTTTCAGGAATTTGGGCCCTAAAGGCGTCTTGGGGTCACACAACATGGACAATTCAGGTGGTACTCGCTGTAAAACATTAAATTCATCCTTCAAATCAACCTTACCTTTGCAGCAGCACTTTGAGGCTTGCCCGGTAAATTCACTCTTGAGCAACAATGCTCCACAGCATAGGCACTTATGTGTAAACTCACCGCTTGTAAAGTAGTCCATGTGGTGGTTGACCAACCGACTCCCACAGGTTTTACCTGGATGCTTTTCCTGGCACTTATCTACCTTCTTAATCATCTTAGACATTGGTTTGATAACCACTGGAGTAGGAGGGATTGGTGCATCACTTATGATACAAGGTTGCTGAGTTGGTGGTGGTAGAGTTAGGTCCACCAAGACTAAGCCTGGATCCTGAAACGCTGAATTATGGGTGGTATTAAACATGTTTTGTAAAACAGAGACCATATCCTGTTTATATTTTTGTATAGTAAAGTGGCCAAGAACCTTTAAGTTGTCTGCAAATTTGCGCTTAACACTTGTTTCTGCGTACAAGCACACGTATAACCCGCAACTTACCTTGTCAAATGCACTCTGCTGGTTGTAGAACACGGTATGTTTTCTATGAATCGGAACATTATCCTGGCAAAGTTCCTCTGGAAGCGTTGCAACAGCATGCTGCAGCTGTTGCCGGGCTTGGTCCGATACCTCATGTCCGTATGGGTCCAAGTAAGTGATGACGCGCTTACCCACGTCATACACTCCAAGCACCCAATGACCGACACCAATCTCACTCTGCAACTCTTGCATAGTATAAAACCGGGGGTTGAGAATCAGAATTGGTATAAAAACATAACGTACATGTGATAAATTTATATGTAATGGGTTAATAACGAAATTTTTAGCCTCAAACTGTTGCAAATTTAGCTGATTACATTCAGCATACTGATAGCCGCTAAAACCTGCATCAATAGCTATCACAGGTATTGTCTCATCAATTGTGCATACATGCGCCAGATACGCACTTAATGTGAAGTTGCACAAGTATGCATTTGGGCGAGCAAAGTCGCGCACACTATCAAACTGCAAGTTGCACTGGTTGATAATTACCTGAGCAATAGCTTGCTGATGGTCGCAAGTCCTGGCTGGTGGAAACTCAAAGTGCGCATGGATAAGGCCTATGTGGGGGTGGCATCAATTCCTGGCTGTGAGTAAGACCCCTTGGCGAGTCACCCCACAGGAACAATCGTGTCAACTACAGTCATTCACAATATTACTCTCACTTACCTGCTTTTACACTGTTTTGCTTTTGCAAATTAGCTGAACGTAGTCAAACTTAATCTAGTTTTTTTATACAATTTTTTTGGTTTCTGTTTATCTGTCAATTATATTAGATTCAGATTGCTCATCCTTACTTGGGCTTCCTACTTGGTTGACAGTCTTTTGCTTTGCTAAATTAGCCAACCTTGTCAAGGTTAACCTTTGCTTCTTACTTATCCGTTTTGGCCCCTGGACAGTTGTGGACGGGTTTTGCAAGATGGTAATCCCACTTGTCTGTACCTCATTGGTATCCGACAGAGGTGAGTTTGTCATTCCCGCCACCTTTCGTCCAGGAGCCTTATCCGGTTTGCTATTAGGCGGCTGCCGTTTGGCAGGCCGGCCTTGGGGTTTTTTAGCCACAATTGGTTCCTCGTTATCTAAAAATATTAGATCAAACATTCAGATTTTTGTTTTATATTATTGAATTTTAATTGCTTAAATACAATATCATATAGACATATTGTACTACAGTAAGATAAATTGTATCTTAAATTAATATAAAAATACATATAACAGAAAATAGGGGGATGCCCCTCCTGAAATTGGTCATTCCTTTATTCCCCAAAGCCAGAAATTTTCCATCTATCTCTTCATATTTTTGCACAACTTTGTACTTTTTGACCAATTTAAAGCATTTTTGGCTCAAATTATCAGAAAGTTTTTGGGATTTTCACAAAGTCGCCAATTCTGGGGAAATGAATAAATATTTGTGAGGGGCAAAAATTTTCCTGATGGTGAAACTCCCCCCCCCCAAACCTCCCTCCAAGATCATGTACTGAGACCACAACCCTCCCAAAAATTTGAGCCATCATATGCACAATTAACAATTATATACCTAAATACTTGTCCATTGCAGTCTCTACTGCCACAATAATTCTCGAACACTTTGAACGTGATATGAAAATAAAAAATCTTGATTAAAAATTAAGTTGAATCGAAGTATATTCTTATATCTCACCGTTAGCTGAAAGATTTGTGTATAAATAGGAATGAGGAGAGAAAGCAATATACACAAATACATTATTGAACTCAATTTGAGTGAAACATAAATGATCATAAAATACTTCAATAACACAATACATGACTGCTAACAAATATCCTTAAATCATGCTCTCTCTCATGACATGTAAGATGTTGTGGGTGATAAACTTGAGCGCCAAAGCATAGTTAGAAAACGCCACCCACTTTTTGGCAATGAAATAATAATTTCGTGACAAAGTTTCATTTTTTCATTTGAGAACTAAATTTATGCAGCTTTTATCACAATTATAACGTTATGATCATAGGCGTAGCCAGGATTTTGGCCAAGGAGATCCAAAAAAAATTTTAACTAAAAAACCAATTAAAAGGCTAGGTATATATAATCCTTTCATTTCAGAAAAGTTCCTTCTTGGAAACTTCTATGACATCGCCTAAATTCATTATTAACCCCTATTGACAAAAAACCAAAAATCGTAAATCAAAACTTTGCCATCTAGCTTTCAAGAGCTTCCCCCTCTAAAAATTAACGCCTAGTGCTTCGCTCCTTGAAGAAAAAATCAGTTTTGAAGACTTTCTGATGATCAACTTAATTAATTATTTGCCATTAGTGGTAAATAATCCGAATTTTTTAAATTCATGATAAAATTCATAGAAAGCAGGACTTGCTAAAAATTGAATTTGTGCCCATTTTTGGGAAAGGTTGAAAGAGTTATCCAAGATTTTAACCATTTCAAAAGAGGTGGGCTTAGGCTTAGGCAATATTTCTAGCTAAAAATTTAATTCTTGCCCATTTTTGGAAAAGGTTGAATGAATTATCAAAGATTTTAACCATTTCAAAAGAGTGGGGTTTGGCTTAGGCTTAGGCTATATTTCTTGCAAAAAATTGATTTCTTGCCCTTTTTGGAAACACACCCATCATCTAAAAAATTAAAACAAATATAAATACGTATGCAGTAAAAGGTGGGGTTAGGCTTAGGCCTAGGCTCGATCCCTCAATTCTTGGAAAAAATGAAATCCTGCCTATTTCAGGAGAATGTTGAAAAATTGTGAGAATCTGGATGAATTATCCAAAATTTTAACCATCAAGATAAGCCTTTGTTCTCTAAAGCAGTACAGAATTGAGCTTTCAAATGAAAAACCCACCCTCAAGTACTTTTTAGAAGGTTTATAAAATACCTAGATAGCTTCCAAGTTGAAAAAATCGAAAGTTCAAAAAGCCAATCCTCAAAAAACTTGTACACTGAGGTAACTTAGGGACATATTCGCCGAAAATTCTAGAATCCTCTTAATAAGAAAATAATTTGCTTTTTGGAAACTCTCAGAAGATCGCCAAGTTTAATCATCTGACCTTAATGATAAAAAACCAAAAATCATAAATTATAACTTTGCTATCTAGCCTTCTTCCCTCTCAAAATTTAGGCCAAGCACTTTGCTAAGTATACATAATCCCTTAAAGACAAAAAATCACTTTTGGAAACTTTCAGATCACCTAAATTCATTGTTTGTCATTAGTGGTGAATAACCCAAAATTCAGCAATTCTTGATGAAATCAATGGAAAGCAGGGCTGCGCCCTGCTTTCTTTCAATTCTACTTATGTTTTGGCCATAACAAATGAACTTTATTCTGTTCACTATTGCATATTTTGTTCAAAGCTTTCCTTGAAGCCAGCAATTCGAAAAAATTGAGGTAGCTTGTGATTCATAGAAATTAATGAAACTCCATAAAATGCAATACAGCAAGGCCTACAAATTCATTCATAGGACATGTTGTTCCTTTTGGAGTACCAAGAGCTCCATGTTACACATTTAGGGATAAGCATTATATTGCTGCTTCCATTTCCGGCTTTTACCCATTTTTCCATTTTCCATTTCCGGCTTTAACCCATTTTCCATTTCCATTTCCGCATTTCAGCTCACACCAATAATATACTAATCCGTTTTCACCCCTCCCCATTTCAATCTCCTTTTGCATCCATGCCCTAAAGTCTGACCAAATAACAGTAGCAGACAGCAATCAAGCAGAGGCTTGCAAAAAAATTGAATTTACAGTAATGAGCTTTTCTCAGAATCGAAATTTCTTATCACTGTAAATACGTAACTTGCAATCAAGATGACATTGAATTGTTTCATTAACACGGCAATGTATGTCATGAAATATATCACTTTGTGCTTTTCTCTTGGTTCTTCTTTACCTTTTGATAACTAATAATGATCACGTCCTTTATTCAAGAATCATCGTTGAATCATAGTACATAATAATACAAAATGCGCAAACATCAACTTAATAGTAATCAGGTTACTGTAACTTCGGAATTGTGACTTCTCGGCTTCCAAATGCTTGTTTCATATTCTGAAGTAAATAAAGTTTAGTCAGCTACAGTAAATAGTCAGGGGTAAAAGAGCATAATTATACCGCCTCTGCACCATGTATCCTTAGCATGCATAATATACACTGAAATTTCATATCTGTGACTACACATAAACCTCTATCAAAATTGGTTTTTATGGCTTATCCCTGGCCTAGATAGGCCCTTTCCAGACAAAATATTAATGTGGCATCAACATTTCAAAAAGAATAACGCAAAAACTATGTTCTAACCCTGGGAGCACTTTTTTCAAATTGAGCAAAACTTTGAAAATTCATAACTCCATTAATATTAGTCCAATCTTGACAAACTTTTTTTTGTTATGATGCTTAGAGCACTCGCCAACAGGAAAAAATATAAACACTTGCATAGCAACATTTTGGCAAAAGTCCAAGATTTGCTATTTTTCGGCTAAACCTTTGAAGCCTCATATCTCAAGTAATATCTAATTTGAAATCATGAGACTTGGACCGCTATAATCCTTAGACAATACTCTTTATACGAGCAAAGTAATGAAAAAAGCTATGGGCGCGTCGCCAAGATATCTACTGACAAAAAAATCACGCATCAGATTACTGTAGCTTACTGTAGGTCAACGCTAGCTCCAAGTTTATTGCACCAATCGATAGATCTTTTTAAGGCGCATCTAATGACGTTTTGAAATCCGATCTAGCTTCAACAGAAACAGTTTTAACAAAATTTTTCAGAATGATCAATTTTTCTTACTGTAGATACTGTAGCTCCATGAAGAATTCTTTAAATCGAAAAAGTAACAACATTTTCGGATTCAGCGTTAAATTCTGATCCTATTTATGTGCTTAATTGTTCACTACAACCAAACCGTTGATATGAAAAATGCCAATTTTCAAAAAAATTGCTAAAAAATGGCACTTTTCCGGAAACAGTATCCCGGCAACAAAAAATAAAAATCCGATACTTATATATCCTTGTTCTACGCCTCAAACTGCATATTATAGTGAAAGATCAATAAGGGATCAATTGCCAATTTTGAGCTAGAGCCTTTGAAAAAATCATCAATTTTTTATTTCTTACTGTAGCTCGCGAACTATTGACTTTCATGAAACGGGACTTTTTTCATTGAAAAGAGCGCAAAATTTTACCCAAGCAGATTTGAGTCCCTTTGGGACAACCAAATCCAAGAGATGGCGACGCTCTAGGAGCAAAGCCTGAGGAGCTACGGCCCAAAAACCGTTTTTAGCCAAAATTGGCAAAAAGCTACAGTAATCCAGGGAGCGGTCGTAGAAAGTTTTTACCAACATTTTTGAAAGTTTCAGCCCAAATTACCCCCAGTACCCCCTTTTTCATTTTTTTAAAACTTCACAGGAAAAAATTCCCTTCTATTTTCTTATTATAAGAAAAACCAGACTATGCGCTGCGCGCATAGTCTGGTTTGTTCGCTTCGCTCACGGAGTAAGGCCGTAAAATTCTCTACAAAACAAAAAAAAATTCATGAAAGTTGGTCAAGAATTGAGAAAGTTATGAAGAAAATAAGGAGACCCAATCCCTGAAGTAGCAAATCAATCAGTGTAGCTTATAGATACATGGTTTACTGTAACTGTATTCAGGTATTTACAATTAATGTATATCATGAAACAGTAGGCGCTTGGCGCCCATTTCTCTGCTGGGTCATAAACTATTTTGCAGTGCTTGATCATATTCCAAAATTAATTACTTTACAGTTTACTGAGGCACCTTCAACATCATGGACTGGAAAAGGATGGGCTTATCCCCCTGATAAATGTTCCCACACCCCTAAATATACTTATGAGTGTCATTAACCATTCATGTTTTCAGCTAGAACATATGACAACTCAAAAATTTGAAAGCGCGGCTGCGCCGCGCTTTGTACTGATTCCAGCCACCTGCTCAAACGTGCAACCTTTTGTTTTCTGATACAGACTAACTTTTCTTGCATGATGCACCTTGTGACCTTGTATGTGCTTGCTTTACTTGCATGGTGCGCTTTGTTCACCATATATGCGCTCGCTTTGCTCGCATGGTGCGCTTCACGTGCCTACATGTGCTTGCTTTGCTCGCACAGTGCGCTTCGCGAACTTATACATGCTTGCTTTGCTTGCAGGTGCACTTTGCGCACCTACATGCGCTTGCCTTGCTTGCATTGTCCACTTTGCGCACCTATATGTGCTTGCTTTGCTCGCATGGTGTGCTTCGGGCAGTTGCAAAAATCAAAAATTTTAACTTTGACAGTTATCTTTGAAACACATCCTCCCCTCCCTGATCTTAATTCAAGCACTACATTTACTTTGTATAATAACTAAAAAAGGGCATGCTTGACTTTGCTGCACTTGCACAATGCACTTTGCGCACTATGCTTGCACTTGCATGACTCTCAAGGTATGCTTTGAACACCATATACCCTTTTACTACTTAACACACCTTTACACACTTGCTTGACTCGCATTGTGCGCAACGCACACCATGTTTGTGCTCACTGCACTCACATGGAGTGTTCAGCGCACCATGTTGGTCAACTAAGGATTAATTATTCACAGAACATATAACAAAACTAATTATTTAAAATCTAACTTCAAAAAGCCATGACAGAGGTAAACTGAAAAATGCCTTACCCATACAAGTAACAGGGGTTGAGAAGGGGATTCCTAACCTGAAATTGATCTTCACCCTTTCTCCCTCAATGCCAGGAAAGTTTTGACACTCTTCCCCATTTTTCAGAGCCATTACATTTTTGGCAGTTTTTGGGTGTTTATGGAGGTCATTTACCCCCTCACCCTCTAAAAACAGCCATAATTACCCCCCCCCAATTTTGAGCTATTGCATGCATACATGTAACAGGAAGGATGGGGGATACTCCACACTCAAAGTCCGACATCTCTATCTAGTGCAGAGCCAGAAAATATTGGATTACCCTATTCTTAGGAAAGACTTAAAATTTGCCTACTTTCGGAAAATGTCGAAAACCTAGGTTTTTATGAGAATCTGGATAAACAATCCAAGATTTCAATTATTTTTGATTGGTTCTGCCCTGACCCTCGTATTGAGATCCTTTTATGGGCCTGGTAGATTATGTTACACCATTACCTGAAAAGCCATAGACTTTGTAATTTGAAATCTGTTGCATGAAACTGGTATAATTCCAAAAAGTAGTAAAAGGAATATAATTCATCAATAAATGTTGCAACCTGAAAATGAAAAACAAATGAAAATACCTAAACAGTAAAAAGTTGGCATAGGCTTGGGCTATATTTCTCGCTAAAAATTTAATTCTTGCCCACTTTTGGAAAAGGTTAAATGAATTATCAAAGATTTTAACCATTTCAAAAGAGTGGTGTTTGGCTTAGGCTTAGGCTATATTTCTTGGAAAAAATTGAATTCTTGCTCTTTTTGGAAACACTTCCACCATCTAAACAATTATAACAAATGTAAATACTTATGCAGTAAAAAGTGGGATAGGCTTAAGCTATATTTTTTGCTAAAAATTTAATTCTTGCCCATTTTTGGAAAAGGTTGAATGAATTATCAAAGATTTTAATCATTTCAAAAGAGTGGGCTCTGGCTTAGGCTATATTTCTTGCTAAAAATTTAATTCTTGCCCATTTTTAAAAAAGGTTGAAGGAATTATCTAAGATTTTAATCATTTCAAAAGAGTGTGCTTTGGCTTAGGCTTAGGCTATATTTCTTGCTAAAAATTTAATTCTTGCCCATTTTTAAAAAAGGTTGAAGGAATTATCTAAGATTTTAATCATTTCAAAAGAGTGTGCTTTGGCTTAGGCTTAGGCTATATTTCTTGGAAAAAATTGAATTCTTGCTCTTTTTGGAAACACTCCCACGATCTAAAAAATTAGAACAAATGTAAATACTTATGCAGTAAAAAGTGGGGTTAGGCTTAGGCTTAGGCTCAATCCCTCAATGCTTGGGAAAAAATTAATTCTTGCCTATATCTGGAAAATGTTAAAAATTGTGAGAATCTGGATGAATTATCCAAAATTTTAACCATCAAGATAAGCCTTTGTTCTCTAAAGCAGTACAGCATTGAGCTTTCAAATAAAAAACCCAACCTCAAGTACTTTTGAGAAGGTTTATAAAATACCTAGATAGCTTTCCAAGTTGAGAAAAACGAATGTTCAAAAAACCAATCCTCAAAAAACTTGTACACTGAGGTAACTTAGGGGCATATTCCCCGAAAATTCTAAAATCCTCTCAATAAGAAAATAATTTGCTTTTGGAAACTCTCAGAAGATTGCCAACTTTAATTACCTGACCTTAATGACAAAAAACCATAAATTTTAAGTTCGCCATCTAGCTTTCTTCCCTCTCAAAATTTAGGCCAAGCGCTTTGCTAAGTATACATAATCCCTTAAAGACAAAAAATCACTTTTGGAAACTTTCAGATCACCTAAATTCATTGTTTGCCATTAGTGGTGAATAACCCAAAATTCAGCAATTCTTGATGAAATCAATAGAAAGCAGGGCTGCGCCCTGCTTTCTTTGAATTCTACTTATGTTTTGGCCATAACAAATGAACTTTATTCTGTTCACTATTGCATATTTTGTTCAAAGCTTTCCTTGAAGCCAGCAATTCGAAAAAATTGAGGAAGCTTGTGATTCATAGAAATTAATGAAACTCCATAAAATGCAATACAGCAAGGCCTACAAATTCATTCATAGGACATGTTGTTCCTTTTGGAGTACCAAGAGCTCCATGTTACACATTTAGGGAAAGCATTATATTGCTGCTTCCATTTCCGGCTTTTACCCATTTTTCCATTTTCCATTTCCGGCTTTAACCCATTTTCCATTTCCATTTCCGCATTTCAGCCACACCAATAATATACTAATCCGTTTTCACCCCTCCCCATTTCAATCTCCTTTTGCATCCATGCCCTAAAGTCTGACCAAATAACAGTAGCAGACAGCAATCAAGCAGAGGCTTGCAAAAAAATTGAATTTACAGTAATGAGCTTTGCAATCAAAGTTATATCACACTAATTTCTTATCACTGTAAATACGTAACTTGCAATCAAGATGACATTGAATTGTTTCATAAACACGGCAATGTATGTCATGAAATATATCACTTTGTGCTTTTCTCTTGTTCTTCTTTACCTTTTGATAACTAATAATGATCACGTCCTTTATTCAAGAATCATCGTTGAATCATAGTACATAATAATACAAAATGCGCAAACATCAACTTAATAGTAATCAGGTTACTGTAACTTCGGAATTGTGACTTCTCGGCTTCCAAATGCTTGTTTCATATTCTGAAGTAAATAAAGTTTAGTCAGCTACAGTAAATAGTCAGGGGTAAAAGAGCATAATTATACCGCCTCTGCACCATGTATCCTTAGCATGCATAATATACACTGAAATTTCATATCTGTGACTACACATAAACCTCTATCAAAATTGGTTTTTATGGCTTATCCCTGGCCTAGATAGGCCCTTTCCAGACAAAATATTAATGTGGCATCAACATTTCAAAAAGAATAACGCAAAAACTATGTTCTAACCCTGGGAGCACTTTTTTCAAATTGAGCAAAACTTTGAAAATTCATAACTCCATTAATATTAGTCCAATCTTGACAAACTTTTTTTTGTTATGATGCTTAGAGCACTCGCCAACAGGAAAAAATATAAACACTTGCATAGCAACATTTTGGCAAAAGTCCAAGATTTGCCATTTTTCGGCTAAACTTTGAAGCCTCATATCTCAAGTAATATCTAATTTGAAATCATGAGACTTAGACCGCTATAATCCTTAGACAATACTCTTTATACGAGCAAAGTAATGAAAAAAGCTATGGGCGCGTCGCCAAGATATCTACTGACAAAAAAATCACGCATCAGATTACTGTAGCTTACTGTAGGTCAACGCTAGCTCCAAGTTTATTGCACCAATCGATAGATCTTTTTAAGGCGCATCTAATGACGTTTTGAAATCCGATCTAGCTTCAACAGAAACAGTTTTAACAAAATTTTTCAGAATGATCAATTTTTCTTACTGTAGATACTGTAGCTCCATGAAGAATTCTTTAAATCGAAAAAGTAACAACATTTTCGGATTCAGCGTTAAATTCTGATCCTATTTATGTGCTTAATTGTTCACTACAACCAAACCGTTGATATGAAAAATGCTAATTTTCAAAAAAATTGCTAAAAAATGGCACTTTTCCGGAAACAGTATCCCGGCAACAAAAAATAAAAATCCGATACTTATATATCCTTGTTCTACGCCTCAAACTGCATATTATAGTGAAAGATCAATAAGGGATCAATTGCCAATTTTGAGCTAGAGCCTTTGAAAAAATCATCAATTTTTTATTTCTTACTGTAGCTCGCGAACTATTGACTTTCATGAAACGGGACTTTTTTCATTGAAAAGAGCGCAAAATTTTACCCAAGCAGATTTGAGTCCCTTTGGGACAACCAAATCCGAGAGATGGCGACGCTCTAGGAGCAAAGCCTGAGGAGCTACGGCCCAAAAACCGTTTTTAGCCAAAATTGGCAAAAAGCTACAGTAATCCAGGGAGCGGTCGTAGAAAGTTTTTACCAACATTTTTGAAAGTTTCAGCCCAAATTACCCCCAGTACCCCCTTTTTCATTTTTTTAAAACTTCACAGGAAAAAATTCCCTTCTACTTTCTTATTATAAGAAAACCAGACTATGCGCTGCGCGCATAGTCTGGTTTGTTCGCTTTGCTCACGGAGAAGGCCGTAAAATTCTCTACAAAACAAAAAATTTTTTGTAAAAATTGGATTAAAATTGATAAAGTTATGAACAAAATGAGATTTTTGAAAAATTTACAGAGAAAAAATGCATGCAAAGTCTATTTTGTTCAATAAGCTCACGAGTTAAGGTTGTAGGCTACAGAACAAAAAAAAATTTATGAAAATTGGTCAAGAATTGAGAAAGTTATGAAGAAAATAAGGAGACCCAATCCCTGAAGTAGCAAATCAATCAGTGTAGCTTATAGATACACGGTTTACTGTAACTGTATTCAGGTATTTACAATTAATGTATATCATGAAACAGTAGGCGCTTGGTGCCCATTTCTCTGCTGGGTCATAAACTATTTTGCAGTGCTTGATCATATTCTGAAATTAATCACTTTACAGTTTACTGAGGCACCTTCAACATCATGGACTGGAAACGGATGGGCTTACCCCCTGATAAATGTTCCCACACCCCTAAATATACTTATGAGTGTCATTAACCATTCATGTTCTAAGCTAGAACATTTGACAACTCAAAAATTTGAAAGCGCGGCTGCGCCGCGCTTTGTACTGATTCCAGCCACCTGCTCAAACGTGCAACCTCTTGTTTTCTGATACAGACTAACTTTTCTTGCATGATGCACCTTGTGACCTTGTATGTGCTTGCTTTACTTGCATGGTGCGCTTTGTTCACCATATATGCGCTCGCTTTGCTCGCATGGTGCGCTTCACGTGCCTACATGTGCTTGCTTTGCTCGCACAGTGCGCTTCGCAAACTTATACATGCTTGCTTTGCTTGCAGGTGCACTTTGCGCACCTACATGCGCTTGCCTTGCTTGCATTGTCCACTTTGCGCACCTATATGTGCTTGCTTTGCTCGCATGGTGTGCTTCGGGCAGTTGCAAAAATCAAAAATTTTAACTTTGACAGTTATCTTTGAAACACATCCTCCCCTCCCTGATCTTAATTCAAGCACTACATTTACTTTGTATAATAACTAAAAAAGGGCATGCTTGACTTTGCTGCACTTGCACAATGCACTTTGCGCACTATGCTTGCACTTGCATGACTCTCAAGGTATGCTTTGAACACCATATACCCTTTTACTACTTAACACACCTTTACACACTTGCTTGACTCGCATTGTGCGCAACGCACACCATGTTTGTGCTCACTGCACTCACATGGAGTGTTCAGCGCACCATGTTGGTCAACTAAGGATTAATTATTCACAGAACATATAACAAAACTAATTATTTAAAATCTAACTTCAAAAAGCCATGACAGAGGTAAACTGAAAAATGCCTTACCCATACAAGTAACAGGGGTTGAGAAGGGGATTCCTAACCTGAAATTGATCTTCACCCTTTCTCCCTCAATGCCAGGAAAGTTTTGACACTCTTCCCCATTTTTCAGAGCCATTACATTTTTGGCAGTTTTTGGGTGTTTATGGAGGTCATTTACCCCCTCACCCTCTAAAAACAGCCATAATTACCCCCCCCAATTTTGAGCTATTGCATGCATGCATGTAACAGGAAGGATGGGGGATACTCCACACTCAAAGTCCGACATCTCTATCTAGTGCAGAGCCAGAAAATATTGGATTACCCTATTCTTAGGAAAGACTTAAAATTTGCCTACTTTCGGAAAATGTCGAAAACCTAGGTTTTTATAAGAATCTGGATAAACAATCCAAGATTTTAATTATTTTTGATTGGTTCTGCCCTGACCCTCGTATTGAGATCCTTTTATGGGCCTGGTAGATTATGTTACACCATTACCTGAAAAGCCATAGACTTTGTAATTTGAAATCTGTTGCATGAAACTGGTATAATTCCAAAAAGTAGTAAAAGGAATATAATTCATCAATAAATGTTGCAACCTGAAAATGAAAAACAAATGAAAATACCTAAACAGTAAAAAGTTGGCATAGGCTTGGGCTATATTTCTCGCTAAAAATTTAATTCTTGCCCACTTTTGGAAAAGGTTAAATGAATTATCAAAGATTTTAACCATTTCAAAAGAGTGGTGTTTGGCTTAGGCTTAGGCTATATTTCTTGGAAAAAATTGAATTCTTGCTCTTTTTGGAAACACTTCCACCATCTAAACAATTATAACAAATGTAAATACTTATGCAGTAAAAAGTGGGATAGGCTTAAGCTATATTTTTTGCTAAAAATTTAATTCTTGCCCATTTTTGGAAAAGGTTGAATGAATTATCAAAGATTTTAATCATTTCAAAAGAGTGGGCTCTGGCTTAGGCTATATTTCTTGCTAAAAATTTAATTCTTGCCCATTTTTAAAAAAGGTTGAAGGAATTATCTAAGATTTTAATCATTTCAAAAGAGTGTGCTTTGGCTTAGGCTTAGGCTATATTTCTTGCTAAAAATTTAATTCTTGCCCATTTTTAAAAAAGGTTGAAGGAATTATCTAAGATTTTAATCATTTCAAAAGAGTGTGCTTTGGCTTAGGCTTAGGCTATATTTCTTGGAAAAAATTGAATTCTTGCTCTTTTTGGAAACACTCCCACGATCTAAAAAATTAGAACAAATGTAAATACTTATGCAGTAAAAAGTGGGGTTAGGCTTAGGCTTAGGCTCAATCCCTCAATGCTTGGGAAAAAATTAATTCTTGCCTATATCTGGAAAATGTTAAAAATTGTGAGAATCTGGATGAATTATCCAAAATTTTAACCATCAAGATAAGCCTTTGTTCTCTAAAGCAGTACAGCATTGAGCTTTCAAATAAAAAACCCAACCTCAAGTACTTTTGAGAAGGTTTATAAAATACCTAGATAGCTTTCCAAGTTGAGAAAAACGAATGTTCAAAAAACCAATCCTCAAAAAACTTGTACACTGAGGTAACTTAGGGGCATATTCCCCGAAAATTCTAAAATCCTCTCAATAAGAAAATAATTTGCTTTTGGAAACTCTCAGAAGATTGCCAACTTTAATTACCTGACCTTAATGACAAAAAACCATAAATTTTAAGTTCGCCATCTAGCTTTCTTCCCTCTCAAAATTTAGGCCAAGCGCTTTGCTAAGTATACATAATCCCTTAAAGACAAAAAATCACTTTTGGAAACTTTCAGATCACCTAAATTCATTGTTTGCCATTAGTGGTGAATAACCCAAAATTCAGCAATTCTTGATGAAATCAATAGAAAGCAGGGCTGCGCCCTGCTTTCTTTG
This sequence comes from Mermis nigrescens, assembly GCA_036768485.1. Lineage (NCBI taxonomy): Eukaryota > Metazoa > Nematoda > Enoplea > Mermithida > Mermithidae > Mermis > Mermis nigrescens. The sequence continues at coordinate 3,159,948 of JAVLUZ010000340.1, forward strand.
AATTCTACTTATGTTTTGGCCATAACAAATGAACTTTATTCTGTTCACTATTGCATATTTTGTTCAAAGCTTTCCTTGAAGCCAGCAATTCGAAAAAATTGAGGAAGCTTGTGATTCATAGAAATTAATGAAACTCCATAAAATGCAATACAGCAAGGCCTACAAATTCATTCATAGGACATGTTGTTCCTTTTGGAGTACCAAGAGCTCCATGTTACACATTTAGGGAAAGCATTATATTGCTGCTTCCATTTCCGGCTTTTACCCATTTTTCCATTTTCCATTTCCGGCTTTAACCCATTTTCCATTTCCATTTCCGCATTTCAGCCACACCAATAATATACTAATCCGTTTTCACCCCTCCCCATTTCAATCTCCTTTTGCATCCATGCCCTAAAGTCTGACCAAATAACAGTAGCAGACAGCAATCAAGCAGAGGCTTGCAAAAAAATTGAATTTACAGTAATGAGCTTCTAGAAGAAATTTCTTATCACTGTAAATACGTAACTTGCAATCAAGATGACATTGAATTGTTTCATTAACACGGCAATGTATGTCATGAAATATATCACTTTGTGCTTTTCTCTTGTTCTTCTTTACCTTTTGATAACTAATAATGATCACGTCCTTTATTCAAGAATCATCGTTGAATCATAGTACATAATAATACAAAATGCGCAAACATCAACTTAATAGTAATCAGGTTACTGTAACTTCGGAATTGTGACTTCTCGGCTTCCAAATGCTTGTTTCATATTCTGAAGTAAATAAAGTTTAGTCAGCTACAGTAAATAGTCAGGGGTAAAAGAGCATAATTATACCGCCTCTGCACCATGTATCCTTAGCATGCATAATATACACTGAAATTTCATATCTGTGACTACACATAAACCTCTATCAAAATTGGTTTTTATGGCTTATCCCTGGCCTAGATAGGCCCTTTCCAGACAAAATATTAATGTGGCATCAACATTTCAAAAAGAATAACGCAAAAACTATGTTCTAACCCTGGGAGCACTTTTTTCAAATTGAGCAAAACTTTGAAAATTCATAACTCCATTAATATTAGTCCAATCTTGACAAACTTTTTTTTGTTATGATGCTTAGAGCACTCGCCAACAGGAAAAAATATAAACACTTGCATAGCAACATTTTGGCAAAAGTCCAAGATTTGCCATTTTTCGGCTAAACTTTGAAGCCTCATATCTCAAGTAATATCTAATTTGAAATCATGAGACTTGGACCGCTATAATCCTTAGACAATACTCTTTATACGAGCAAAGTAATGAAAAAAGCTATGGGCGCGTCGCCAAGATATCTACTGACAAAAAAATCACGCATCAGATTACTGTAGCTTACTGTAGGTCAACGCTAGCTCCAAGTTTATTGCACCAATCGATAGATCTTTTTAAGGCGCATCTAATGACGTTTTGAAATCCGATCTAGCTTCAACAGAAACAGTTTTAACAAAATTTTTCAGAATGATCAATTTTTCTTACTGTAGATACTGTAGCTCCATGAAGAATTCTTTAAATCGAAAAAGTAACAACATTTTCGGATTCAGCGTTAAATTCTGATCCTATTTATGTGCTTAATTGTTCACTACAACCAAACCGTTGATATGAAAAATGCTAATTTTCAAAAAAATTGCTAAAAAATGGCACTTTTCCGGAAACAGTATCCCGGCAACAAAAAATAAAAATCCGATACTTATATATCCTTGTTCTACGCCTCAAACTGCATATTATAGTGAAAGATCAATAAGGGATCAATTGCCAATTTTGAGCTAGAGCCTTTGAAAAAATCATCAATTTTTTATTTCTTACTGTAGCTCGCGAACTATTGACTTTCATGAAACGGGACTTTTTTCATTGAAAAGAGCGCAAAATTTTACCCAAGCAGATTTGAGTCCCTTTGGGACAACCAAATCCGAGAGATGGCGACGCTCTAGGAGCAAAGCCTGAGGAGCTACGGCCCAAAAACCGTTTTAGCCAAAATTGGCAAAAAGCTACAGTAATCCAGGGAGCGGTCGTAGAAAGTTTTTACCAACATTTTTGAAAGTTTCAGCCCAAATTACCCCCAGTACCCCCTTTTTCATTTTTTTAAAACTTCACAGGAAAAAATTCCCTTCTACTTTCTTATTATAAGAAACCAGACTATGCGCTGCGCGCATAGTCTGGTTTGTTCGCTTCGCTCACGGAGCAAGGTCGTAAAATTCTCTACAAAACAAAAAAAAATTTCATGAAAGTTGGTCAAGAATTGAGAAAGTTATGAAGAAAATAAGGAGACCCAATCCCTGAAGTAGCAAATCAATCAGTGTAGCTTATAGATACATGGTTTACTGTAACTGTATTCAGGTATTTACAATTAATGTATATCATGAAACAGTAGGCGCTTGGCGCCCATTTCTCTGCTGGGTCATAAACTATTTTGCAGTGCTTGATCATATTCCAAAATTAATTACTTTACAGTTTACTGAGGCACCTTCAACATCATGGACTGGAAAAGGATGGGCTTACCCCCCTGATAAATGTTCCCACACCCCTAAATATACTTATGAGTGTCATTAACCATTCATGTTTTCAGCTAGAACATATGACAACTCAAGAATTTGAAAGCGCGGCTGCGCCGCGCTTTGTACTGATTCCAGCCACCTGCTCAAACGTGCAACCTTTTGTTTTCTGATACAGACTAACTTTTCTTGCATGATGCACCTTGTGACCTTGTATGTGCTTGCTTTACTTGCATGGTGCGCTTTGTTCACCATATATGCGCTCGCTTTGCTCGCATGGTGCGCTTCACGTGCCTACATGTGCTTGCTTTGCTCGCACAGTGCGCTTCGCGAACTTATACATGCTTGCTTTGCTTGCAGGTGCACTTTGCGCACCTACATGCGCTTGCCTTGCTTGCATTGTCCACTTTGCGCACCTATATGTGCTTGCTTTGCTCGCATGGTGTGCTTCGGGCAGTTGCAAAAATCAAAAATTTTAACTTTGACAGTTATCTTTGAAACACATCCTCCCCTCCCTGATCTTAATTCAAGCACTACATTTACTTTGTATAATAACTAAAAAAGGGCATGCTTGACTTTGCTGCACTTGCACAATGCACTTTGCGCACTATGCTTGCACTTGCATGACTCTCAAGGTATGCTTTGAACACCATATACCCTTTTACTACTTAACACACCTTTACACACTTGCTTGACTCGCATTGTGCGCAACGCACACCATGTTTGTGCTCACTGCACTCACATGGAGTGTTCAGCGCACCATGTTGGTCAACTAAGGATTAATTATTCACAGAACATATAACAAAACTAATTATTTAAAATCTAACTTCAAAAAGCCATGACAGAGGTAAACTGAAAAATGCCTTACCCATACAAGTAACAGGGGTTGAGAAGGGGATTCCTAACCTGAAATTGATCTTCACCCTTTCTCCCTCAATGCCAGGAAAGTTTTGACACTCTTCCCCATTTTTCAGAGCCATTACATTTTTGGCAGTTTTTGGGTGTTTATGGAGGTCATTTACCCCCTCACCCTCTAAAAACAGCCATAATTACCCCCCCCCAATTTTGAGCTATTGCATGCATACATGTAACAGGAAGGATGGGGGATACTCCACACTCAAAGTCCGACATCTCTATCTAGTGCAGAGCCAGAAAATATTGGATTACCCTATTCTTAGGAAAGACTTAAAATTTGCCTACTTTCGGAAAATGTCAAAAACCTAGGTTTTTATGAGAATCTGGATAAACAATCCAAGATTTTAATTATTTTTGATTGGTTCTGCCCTGACCCTCGTATTGAGATCCTTTTATGGGCCTGGTAGATTATGTTACACCATTACCTGAAAAGCCATAGACTTTGTAATTTGAAATCTGTTGCATGAAACTGGTATAATTCCAAAAAGTAGTAAAAGGAATATAATTCATCAATAAATGTTGCAACCTGAAAATGAAAAACAAATGAAAATACCTAAACAGTAAAAAGTTGGCATAGGCTTGGGCTATATTTCTCGCTAAAAATTTAATTCTTGCCCACTTTTGGAAAAGGTTAAATGAATTATCAAAGATTTTAACCATTTCAAAAGAGTGGTGTTTGGCTTAGGCTTAGGCTATATTTCTTGGAAAAAATTGAATTCTTGCTCTTTTTGGAAACACTTCCACCATCTAAACAATTATAACAAATGTAAATACTTATGCAGTAAAAAGTGGGATAGGCTTAAGCTATATTTTTTGCTAAAAATTTAATTCTTGCCCATTTTTGGAAAAGGTTGAATGAATTATCAAAGATTTTAATCATTTCAAAAGAGTGGGCTCTGGCTTAGGCTATATTTCTTGCTAAAAATTTAATTCTTGCCCATTTTTAAAAAAGGTTGAAGGAATTATCTAAGATTTTAATCATTTCAAAAGAGTGTGCTTTGGCTTAGGCTTAGGCTATATTTCTTGCTAAAAATTTAATTCTTGCCCATTTTTAAAAAAGGTTGAAGGAATTATCTAAGATTTTAATCATTTCAAAAGAGTGTGCTTTGGCTTAGGCTTAGGCTATATTTCTTGGAAAAAATTGAATTCTTGCTCTTTTTGGAAACACTCCCACGATCTAAAAAATTAGAACAAATGTAAATACTTATGCAGTAAAAAGTGGGGTTAGGCTTAGGCTTAGGCTCAATCCCTCAATGCTTGGGAAAAAATTAATTCTTGCCTATATCTGGAAAATGTTAAAAATTGTGAGAATCTGGATGAATTATCCAAAATTTTAACCATCAAGATAAGCCTTTGTTCTCTAAAGCAGTACAGCATTGAGCTTTCAAATAAAAAACCCAACCTCAAGTACTTTTGAGAAGGTTTATAAAATACCTAGATAGCTTTCCAAGTTGAGAAAAACGAATGTTCAAAAAACCAATCCTCAAAAAACTTGTACACTGAGGTAACTTAGGGGCATATTCCCCGAAAATTCTAAAATCCTCTCAATAAGAAAATAATTTGCTTTTGGAAACTCTCAGAAGATTGCCAACTTTAATTACCTGACCTTAATGACAAAAAACCATAAATTTTAAGTTCGCCATCTAGCTTTCTTCCCTCTCAAAATTTAGGCCAAGCGCTTTGCTAAGTATACATAATCCCTTAAAGACAAAAAATCACTTTTGGAAACTTTCAGATCACCTAAATTCATTGTTTGCCATTAGTGGTGAATAACCCAAAATTCAGCAATTCTTGATGAAATCAATAGAAAGCAGGGCTGCGCCCTGCTTTCTTTGAATTCTACTTATGTTTTGGCCATAACAAATGAACTTTATTCTGTTCACTATTGCATATTTTGTTCAAAGCTTTCCTTGAAGCCAGCAATTCGAAAAAATTGAGGAAGCTTGTGATTCATAGAAATTAATGAAACTCCATAAAATGCAATACAGCAAGGCCTACAAATTCATTCATAGGACATGTTGTTCCTTTTGGAGTACCAAGAGCTCCATGTTACACATTTAGGGAAAGCATTATATTGCTGCTTCCATTTCCGGCTTTTACCCATTTTTCCATTTTCCATTTCCGGCTTTAACCCATTTTCCATTTCCATTTCCGCATTTCAGCCACACCAATAATATACTAATCCGTTTTCACCCCTCCCCATTTCAATCTCCTTTTGCATCCATGCCCTAAAGTCTGACCAAATAACAGTAGCAGACAGCATCAAGCAGAGGCTTGCAAAAAAATTGAATTTACAGTAATGAGCTTTGCAATCAAAGTTATATCACACTAATTTCTTATCACTGTAAATATGTAACTTGCAATCAAGCTGACATTGAATTGTTTCATAAACACGGCAATGTATGTCATGAAATATATCACTTTGTGCTTTTCTCTTGTTCTTCTTTACCTTTTGATAACTAATAATGATCACGTCCTTTATTCAAGAATCATCGTTGAATCATAGTACATAATAATACAAAATGCGCAAACATCAACTTAATAGTAATCAGGTTACTGTAACTTCGGAATTGTGACTTCTCGGCTTCCAAATGCTTGTTTCATATTCTGAAGTAAATAAAGTTTAGTCAGCTACAGTAAATAGTCAGGGGTAAAAGAGCATAATTATACCGCCTCTGCACCATGTATCCTTAGCATGCATAATATACACTGAAATTTCATATCTGTGACTACACATAAACCTCTATCAAAATTGGTTTTTATGGCTTATCCCTGGCCTAGATAGGCCCTTTCCAGACAAAATATTAATGTGGCATCAACATTTCAAAAAGAATAACGCAAAAACTATGTTCTAACCCTGGGAGCACTTTTTTCAAATTGAGCAAAACTTTGAAAATTCATAACTCCATTAATATTAGTCCAATCTTGACAAACTTTTTTTTGTTATGATGCTTAGAGCACTCGCCAACAGGAAAAAATATAAACACTTGCATAGCAACATTTTGGCAAAAGTCCAAGATTTGCCATTTTTCGGCTAAACTTTGAAGCCTCATATCTCAAGTAATATCTAATTTGAAATCATGAGACTTAGACCGCTATAATCCTTAGACAATACTCTTTATACGAGCAAAGTAATGAAAAAAGCTATGGGCGCGTCGCCAAGATATCTACTGACAAAAAAATCACGCATCAGATTACTGTAGCTTACTGTAGGTCAACGCTAGCTCCAAGTTTATTGCACCAATCGATAGATCTTTTTAAGGCGCATCTAATGACGTTTTGAAATCCGATCTAGCTTCAACAGAAACAGTTTTAACAAAATTTTTCAGAATGATCAATTTTTCTTACTGTAGATACTGTAGCTCCATGAAGAATTCTTTAAATCGAAAAAGTAACAACATTTTCGGATTCAGCGTTAAATTCTGATCCTATTTATGTGCTTAATTGTTCACTACAACCAAACCGTTGATATGAAAAATGCTAATTTTCAAAAAAATTGCTAAAAAATGGCACTTTTCCGGAAACAGTATCCCGGCAACAAAAAATAAAAATCCGATACTTATATATCCTTGTTCTACGCCTCAAACTGCATATTATAGTGAAAGATCAATAAGGGATCAATTGCCAATTTTGAGCTAGAGCCTTTGAAAAAATCATCAATTTTTTATTTCTTACTGTAGCTCGCGAACTATTGACTTTCATGAAACGGGACTTTTTTCATTGAAAAGAGCGCAAAATTTTACCCAAGCAGATTTGAGTCCCTTTGGGACAACCAAATCCGAGAGATGGCGACGCTCTAGGAGCAAAGCCTGAGGAGCTACGGCCCAAAAACCGTTTTTAGCCAAAATTGGCAAAAAGCTACAGTAATCCAGGGAGCGGTCGTAGAAAGTTTTTACCAACATTTTTGAAAGTTTCAGCCCAAATTACCCCCAGTACCCCCTTTTTCATTTTTTTAAAACTTCACAGGAAAAAATTCCCTTCTACTTTCTTATTATAAGAAACCAGACTATGCGCTGCGCGCATAGTCTGGTTTGTTCGCTTCGCTCACGGAGAAGGCCGTAAAATTCTCTACAAAACAAAAAAAAATTCTGAAAGTTGGTCAAGAATTGAGAAAGTTATGAAGAAAATAAGAAGAACCAATCCCTGACGTAGCAAATCAATCAGTGTAGCTTATAGAACATGGTTTACTGTAACTGTATTCAGATATTTACAATTAATGTAATATCATGAAACAGTAGGCGCTTGGCGCCCATTTCTCTGCTGAGTAATAAATTATTTTGCAATGCTTGATCATAATCCAAAATTAATTACTTTACAGTCTACTTAAGCACCTCCAACATCATGGACTGGAAAAGGATGGGCTTATCCCCCCTAGAAATGTTCCCACATCTTTAAATATACTTATGACTGTCATAAACCATTTATGTTTTCAGCTAGAACATAAGACAACTTAAAAATCTGAAAGCGCGGCTGCGCCGCGCTTTGTACTGATTCCAGCCACCTGCTCAAACATGCAACCTTTTGTTTTCTGATACAGACTAACTTTTCTTGCATGATGCACCTTGTGACCTTGTATGTGCTTGCTTTACTTGCATGGTGCGCTTTGTTCACCATATATGCGCTCGCTTTGCTCGCATGGTGCGCTTCACGTGCCTACATGTGCTTGCTTTGCTCGCACAGTGCGCTTCGCGAACTTATACATGCTTGCTTTGCTTGCAGGTGCACTTTGCGCACCTACATGCGCTTGCCTTGCTTGCATTGTCCACTTTGCGCACCTATATGTGCTTGCTTTGCTCGCATGGTGTGCTTCGGGCAGTTGCAAAAATCAAAAATTTTAACTTTGACAGTTATCTTTGAAACACATCCTCCCCTCCCTGATCTTAATTCAAGCACTACATTTACTTTGTATAATAACTAAAAAAGGGCATGCTTGACTTTGCTGCACTTGCACAATGCACTTTGCGCACTATGCTTGCACTTGCATGACTCTCAAGGTATGCTTTGAACACCATATACCCTTTTACTACTTAACACACCTTTACACACTTGCTTGACTCGCATTGTGCGCAACGCACACCATGTTTGTGCTCACTGCACTCACATGGAGTGTTCAGCGCACCATGTTGGTCAACTAAGGATTAATTATTCACAGAACATATAACAAAACTAATTATTTAAAATCTAACTTCAAAAAGCCATGACAGAGGTAAACTGAAAAATGCCTTACCCATACAAGTAACAGGGGTTGAGAAGGGGATTCCTAACCTGAAATTGATCTTCCCCCTTTCTCCCTCAATGCCAGGAAAGTTTTGACACTCTTCCCCATTTTTCAGAGCCATTACATTTTTGGCAGTTTTTGGGTGTTTATGGAGGTCATTTACCCCCTCACCCTCTAAAAACAGCCATAATTACCCCCCCCCAATTTTGAGCTATTGCATGCATACATGTAACAGGAAGGATGGGGGATACTCCACACTCAAAGTCCCACATCCCTATCTAGTGCAGAGCCAGAAAATATTTGATTACCCTATTCTTAGGAAAGACTTAAAATTTGCCTACTTTCGGAAAATGTCGAAAACCTAGGTTTTTATGAGAATCTGGATAAACAATCCAAGATTTTAATTATTTTTGATTGGTTCTGCCCTGACCCTCGTATTGAGATCCTTTTATGGGCCTGGTAGATTATGTTACACCATTACCTGAAAAGCCATAGACTTTGTAATTTGAATTCTGTTGCATGAAACTGGTATAATTCCAAAAAGTAGTAAAAGGAATATAATTCATCAATAAATGTTGCAACCTGAAAATGAAAAACAAATGAAAATACCTAAACAGTAAAAAGTGGGCATAGGCTTGGGCTATATTTCTCGCTAAAAATTTAATTCTTGCCCACTTTTGGAAAAGGTTAAATGAATTATCAAAGATTTTAACCATTTCAAAAGAGTGGTGTTTGGCTTAGGCTTAGGCTATATTTCTTGGAAAAAATTGAATTCTTGCTCTTTTTGGAAACACTTCCACCATCTAAACAATTATAACAAATGTAAATACTTATGCAGTAAAAAGTGGGATAGGCTTAAGCTATATTTTTTGCTAAAAATTTAATTCTTGCCCATTTTTGGAAAAGGTTGAATGAATTATCAAAGATTTTAATCATTTCAAAAGAGTGGGCTTTGGCTTAGGCTTAGGCTATATTTCTTGCTAAAAATTTAATTCTTGCCCATTTTTAAAAAAGGTTGAAGGAATTATCTAAGATTTTAATCATTTCAAAAGAGTGTGCTTTGGCTTAGGCTTAGGCTATATTTCTTGGAAAAAATTGAATTCTTGCTCTTTTTGGAAACACTCCCACCATCTAAACAATTATAACAAATGTAAATACTTATGCAGTAAAAAGTGGGGTTAGGCTTAGGCTTAGGCTTGATTCCTCAATTCTTGGAAAAAATATGAATTCTTGCCTGTTTCTGGAAAATGTTGAAAAATTGTGAGAATCTGGATGAATTATCCAAACTTTTAATCATCAAGATAAGCCTTTGTTCTCTAAAGCAGTACAGAATTGAGCTTTCAAATGAAAAACCCACCCTAAAGTACTTTTTAGAAGGTTTATAAAATACCTAGATAGCTTTCCAAGTTGAAAAAACCAAAGTTCAAAAAACCAATCCTCAAATAAACTTGTACACTGAGGTAACATATTCGCCAAAAATTCTAGAATCCTCTAAATAAGAAAATAATTCGCTTTTTGGAAATTCTCAGAAGATTGCCAAATTTAATCATCTGACCTTAATGACAAAAAACCATAAATTTTAACTTTGCTATCTAGCTTTCTTCCCTCTCAAAATTTAGGCCAAGCGCTTTGCTAAGTATACATAATCCCTTAAAGACAAAAAATCACTTTTGGAAACTTTCAGATCACCTAAATTCATTGTTTGCCATTAGTGGTGAATAACCCAAAATTCAGCAATTCTTGATGAAATCAATGGAAAGCAGGGCTGCGCCCTGCTTTCTTTGAATTCTACTTATGTTTTGGCCATAACAAATGAACTTTATTCTGTTCACTATTGCATATTTTGTTCAAAGCTTTCCTTGAAGCCAGCAATTCGAAAAAATTGAGGAAGCTTGTGATTCATAGAAATTAATGAAACTCCATAAAATGCAATACAGCAAGGCCTACAAATTCATTCATAGGACATGTTGTTCCTTTTGGAGTACCAAGAGCTCCATGTTACACATTTAGGGAAAGCATTATTTTGCTGCTTCCATTTCCAGCTTTTACCCATTTTTCCATTTTCCATTTCCGGCTTTAACCCATTTTCCATTTCCATTTCCGCATTTCAGCCACACCAATAATATACTAATCCGTTTTCACCCCTCCCCATTTCAATCTCCTTTTGCATCCATGCCCTAAAGTCTGACCAAATAACAGTAGCAGACAGCAAGCAGAGGCTTGCAAAAAAATTGAATTTACAGTAATGAGCTTTGCAATCAAAGTCATATCACACTAATTTCTTATCACTGTAAATATGTAACTTGCAATCAAGCTGACATTGAATTGTTTCATAAACACGGCAATGTATGTCATGAAATATATCACTTTGTGCTTTTCTCTTGTTCTTCTTTACCTTTTGATAACTAATAATGATCACGTCCTTTATTCAAGAATCATCGTTGAATCATAGTACATAATAATACAAAATGCGCAAACATCAACTTAATAGTAATCAGGTTACTGTAACTTCGGAATTGTGACTTCTCGGCTTCCAAATGCTTGTTTCATATTCTGAAGTAAATAAAGTTTAGTCAGCTACAGTAAATAGTCAGGGGTAAAAGAGCATAATTATACCGCCTCTGCACCATGTATCCTTAGCATGCATAATATACACTGAAATTTCATATCTGTGACTACACATAAACCTCTATCAAAATTGGTTTTTATGGCTTATCCCTGGCCTAGATAGGCCCTTTCCAGACAAAATATTAATGTGGCATCAACATTTCAAAAAGAATAATGCAAAAACTATGTTCTAACCCTGGGAGCACTTTTTTCAAATTGAGCAAAACTTTGAAAATTCATAACTCCATTAATATTAGTCCAATCTTGACAAACTTTTTTTTGTTATGATGCTTAGAGCACTCGCCAACAGGAAAAAATATGAAACACTTGCATAGCAACATTTTGGCAAAAGTCCAAGATTTGCTATTTTTTGGCTAAACCTTTGAAGCCTCATATCTCAAGTAATATCTAATTTGAAATCATGAGACTTAGACCGCTATAATCCTTAGACAATACTCTTTATACGAACAAAGTAATCAAAAAAAGCTATGGGCGCGTCGCCAAGATATCTACTGACAAAAAAATCACGCATCAGATTACTGTAGCTTACTGTAGGTCAACGCTAGCTCCAAGTTTATTGCACCAATCGATAGATCTTTTTAAGGCGCATCTAATGACGTTTTGAAATCCGATCTAGCTTCAACAGAAACAGTTTTAACAAAATTTTTCAGAATGATCAATTTTTCTTACTGTAGATACTGTAGCTCAATGAAGACTTCTTTAAATCGAAAAAGTAACAACATTTTCGGATTCAGCGTTAAATTCTGATCATATTTATGTGCTTAATTGTTCACTACAACCAAACCGTTGATATGAAAAATGCCAATTTTCAAAAAAATTGCTAAAAAATGGCACTTTTCCGGAAACAGTATCCCGGCAACAAAAAATAAAAATCCGATACCTATATATCCTTGTTCTACGCCTCAAACTGCATATTATAGTGAAAGATCAATAAGGGATCAATTGCCAATTTTGAGCTAGAGCCTTTGAAAAAATCATCAATTTTTTATTTCTTACTGTAGCTCGCGAACTATTGACTTTCATGAAACGGGACTTTTTTCATTGAAAAGAGCGCAAAATTTTACCCAAGCAGATTTGAGTCCCTTTGGGACAACCAAATCCGAGAGATGGCGACGCTCTAGGAGCAAAGCCTGAGGAGCTACGGCCCAAAAACCGTTTTAGCCAAAATTGGCAAAAAGCTACAGTAATCCAGGGAGCGGTCGTAGAAAGTTTTTACCAACATTTTTGAAAGTTTCAGCCCAAATTACCCCCAGTACCCCCTTTTTCATTTTTTCAAAACTTCACAGGAAAAAATTCCCTTCTACTTTCTTATTATAAGAAAAACCAGACTATGCGCTGCGCGCACTAGTCTGGTTTGTTCGCTTCGCTCACGGAGAAGGCCGTAAAATTCTCTACAAAACAAAAAAAAATTTATGAAAATTGGATAAAAATTTAGAAAGTTATGAAGAAAATAAGAAAATGTGTTAAAATGCGCTAAAACGTTTTGTTAAGAATCAGCATGCTTTGAGGAAGATAAGAAAGCGCGGCTGCGCCGCGCTTTGTACTGATTCCAGCTACCTTGCTCACTGGGGTAATTACTATCAATTATACACGCTCACTTTGCTCAAATGGGGCGCTTTGCGCACCTATACGCGCTCACTCAGCTCGCAGGTGCGCTCCGCGCACCTGTACGCGCTTGCTTCGCTCGCATGGTGCGCTCGCGCACCTACACATGCTCGCTTTGCTCGCCTGGTGCGCTCCGCGCACCTATATGCGCTTGCTTTGCTTGCATGGTGTGCTCCGCGCACCTACACGCGCTCGCTTTGCTCACATGGTGCGCTCCGTGCACCTACATGCGTTTGCTTCACTCACATGGTGCGCTCCGCACACCTATATGCGCTTGATATGCTCGCATGGTGCGCTTTGTGCACCTATACGCGCTTGCTCTGTTTGCATGGTGCGCTTCGCGCACCTACATGCGCTCGCTCCGTTTGCATGGTGCGCTTTGCGCACCTACACGCGCTCGCTTTGCTTACATGATGGGCTTTGTGCACCTATATGCGCTCAATTCGCTCACATAGTGCGCTTCACACACCTATACACGCTCGCTTCGCTCGCATGGTTGCGCTCCACACACCTACACGCGCTCACTCCGCTCGCATTGTGCGCTTTGCGCACCTATACGCGCTTGATCTGCTCGCATGGTGCGCTTTGTGCACCTATACGCGCTCGCTCTGTTTGCATGGTGCGCTTTGTGCACCTATGTACATGTGCTCGCTCCATTTGCATGGTGCGCTTTGCGCACCTACACGCGCTCGCTTTGCTTGCATGATGGGCTTCGTGCACCTATACACGCTCGCTTCGCTCGCATGGTGCGCTCTGCGCACCTATACACGCTCGCTTCGCTCGCATGGTGCGCTCCGCGCACCTACACGTGCTCACTCTGCTCGCATTGTGCGCTTTGCGCACCTATACGCGCTTGCTCTGCTCGCATGATGCGCTTTGCGCACCTATATGCGCTTGTTCAGCTTGTATGGTGCACTCCGCGCACCTATATGCGCTTGCTTTGCTCACATAGTGCGCTTTGTGCACTTGTAGGCACTCGCTTCGCTCGCAAGGTGCGCTTTGCGCACTTGTATGCACTTGCTTTGCTTGCATGGTGCTCTTTGCGCACCTGCATGCGCTTGCTTTGCTCGCATGGTGCTCTTTGTGCACCTATATGCGCTCGCTAGTATACATTATATACACTGAAGTTTCATATCTGTTACTATACATCAACCCCTGTCTAAATTCGTTTTGTAGACTTACCCTCGACCCACATAGGCGCTTGCAACAAACAATATTACTCTGGCATCACTATTACCTTTGAAAAACGCAAGAACTACGTTCTAACCCTTCCGGGAGCACTTTCTTCGAAATTTTTTAAAATTTGGAAAAAATTCAAAAATTCACTGCTCCACCAATATTTATCCAATGTAAACAAACTTTTTTTTGTTTATTAGCTTACTGCATGGGCTTTTAAAAAAAATTTTAAAAAAATTCTGTCGCTACAGTAACCCCTTAAAAAACTAATTTTTTTACACAAAACTCTTAAGTCATAATGCTTAAGTTACACTCTTATCCCAGCTGTGCCACTACTTGGACGTTACTCAGAAGAGTCTTAGCTACTTATTAAAAAAAAGTTGAGGGGGTTTGCCCGGACTTGAGAGAGTTACATCCCTGCATCAAAAAACATGGTGTCTTACTGTAGCTTATGTAGCTTACTGTAGATTCATGCTAGAGAAAAATTTTTTGCACCAATCGATAGATCTTTTTAAAGCGCATCTAATGATGCTAATGGAAACGATCTAGCATTTCAAGAAACACTTTTACTATGGTTTTTAAAAGTTTCTATTTTTCATACAGTAAGAAATTTAATTTCTCAAGAAGTATCCTATTTAAACGCATGAGACTTAAACCGCTGGAATCCTTAGACAACACTCTTTTAGAAAATAAAGTATCCAAAAAAATGACGAGAATGTCGTCAAGATATCTAATGATAAACAATGTATTGATAAAATAGAATGTTTTATTACTGTAGCTTACTGTAGGTCAATGGTATCTCAAAGTTTTTAGCATCAATCGATAGATCTTTTTAAGGCGCATCTAACAATGCTAATAAAAGTGATTTAGCTTCATTAGAAACACTTTTACGGCTGTTTACAAAAAGTATCAATTTTTCATACTGTAGATTACTGTAGAACACGGAGAAAACATCAAATCAAAAAAGTAAGGACATTTTCGGATTCAGCGTCAAATTTTAATTCTATTTGTGTGCTTATTTGTTCAATACAATCAGAACGTTGACATAAAAAATGCTCATTTTTAAAAAAACAGCAAAAAAATGGCACATTTGAAGATACAGTAACCCGGCATCAACAATTTATGAGCAAAGAAAGATGTATATGATAGACGACCTAATTTAGAACCACATATGTAAAAATAAAAAAATTCTGTGCAGCCGTTTTTGAGAAAATTTGGAGAGAAAAAAATGCTAGTTTTAGATTTCTTACTGTAGCTCGCGAACCAATGACTTTTATGAGACGGGGCTTCTTTCATTGGAAAGAGCGCAAAATTTGACCCAAGCTGATTTGTCTCCTTCGGAGATACAAATCTAGAAGATGGCGAGGCTCTAGGAGCAATGCCTGAGGAGCTACGGGCAAAAAAACGTTTTGGGCCAAAATTGACCAAAATCTACAGTAATCCAGGGAGCGGTCGTAGAAAGTTTTAACCAACATTTTCGGAAGTTTCAGCCCAAATTACCCCCAGTACACCCTCTTTCATATTTTTAAAAAATCGCTAGAAAAATTTCCCTTCTACTTTCTTATTATAAGAATAAAAAGAACCTTCTACTTTCTTATTATAAGAATGGATAGAGTTCATCAAAAAATGCCAAAAACTGTTTTTTGCCCTACCATCAATTTTCACGCATTTTTTTGACTTTGAAAATTCAATACCTCCCAGAATTTTGAGACACCCACCTATGATTGCTACGCTATCCACTGGCATGAAATAATTGCTGGAAAAATTAAAAAAAACATCCGAGAAAATAAATTCTGGTGGTTTGGGGATCCTTGAATGTCTAAACCCCGAACTTTCTCAATGCACTTGCATGATTGTGACTGTGAGTTGTGTGTGAGTTTGACTGGCTTTGGCTTTATATGTCCATGCATTCACCATGCCTAATTATTCGCTTTAAGGAAGGAGTAGACGTTGCTAATATAATGCCGTACAATGATGACAATGGACGTCTATGCTTTTATTGCGCTGATTGGGCTCCCGGGTGATCGACACCTCAAAGTAATTGTTGCCGAGCGCAGTCTGCTCATGGAATATGTCGAGACTTTGAATGAAGCAGTGATGTACCTGCTCTGTTACCACTATGTGCTGAATCTCGAATATTCTTCACCGCTGTCTTTCGAATTTATGCAGCGTGCCATTCTGCGTATCGGTTTGTATGATAAAAAACCGAGTCGGAAAGTTGTCACATTGTTACGTGCAATTGGGCTTGACCTTTGATTCTGTTTGATTAATTACTTGAATATTTTTTCAGACAGTGTGCCAGTGATCGACCGGGTACCCGGGCCCGGACCGGGCCCGGCCGGTCATAGCTAGGCCCGGGCCCGGCTGAAAACTACCGGGCCTCAACCGGGCCTCAAATAATAATCATTAATATTTTAGACATTTACTATTTCAGCTGTTGTCCGTATATCTTATGAATTTGCTAGCCTGTGATTCTATTTATTCATATTTTTTAAAAAATCGCTAGAAAAATTTCCCTTCTACTTTCTTATTATAAGAATGGATAGAGTTCATCGAAAAATGCCAAAAACTGTCTTTTGCCCTACCATCAATTTTCACGCATTTTTTGACTTTGAAAATTCAATACCTCCCAGAATTTTGGAGACACCCACCTATGATTGCTACGCTATCCACTGGCATGAAATAATTGCTGGAAAAATTAAAAAAGAAACATCCGAGAAAATAAATTCTGGTGGTTTGGGGATCCTTGAATGTCTAAACCCCGAACTTTCTCAATGCACTTGCATGATTGTGACTGTGAGTTGTGTGTGAGTTTGACTGGCTTTGGCTTTATATGTCCATGCATTCACCATGCCTAATTATTCGCTTTAAGGAAGGAGTAGACGTTGCTAATATAATGCCGTACAATGATGACAATGACGTCTATGCTTTTATTGCACTGATTGGGCTCCCGGGTGATCGACACCTCAAAGTAATTGTTGCCGAGCGCAGTCTGCTCATGGAATATGTCGAGACTTTGAATGAAGCAGTGATGTACCTGCTCTGTTACCACTATGTGCTGAATCTCGAATATTCTTCACCGCTGTCTTTCGAATTTATGCAGCATGCCATTCTGCGTATCGCTTTGTATGATAAAAAACCGAGTCGTAAAGTTGTCACGTTGTTAAGTGCAATTGGGCTTGACCTTTGATTCTGTTTGATTAATTACTTGAATATTTTTTCAGACAGTGTGCCAGTGATCGACCGGGTACCCGGGCCCGGACCGAGGCCCGGCCGGTCCTAGCTTAGGCCCGGGCCCGGCTGAAAACTACCGGGCCTCAACCGGGCCTCAAATAATAATCATTAATATTTTTGACATTTACTATTTCAGCTGTTGTCCGTATATCTTATGAATTTGCTAGCCTGTGATTCTATTTAAATCCATTTGCCTTACTTCTGCCCACCTGCTCACTATCATATACTTGTCAACTTCATATGTGCATTCATCTTCTATACAACGCTTCAATCAGGATTTTGGTTCAGGGGGCATACAAAAAAATTTTTCAAGACTAATTTTGCATTGAATGTTAGTAACGTTATGTACCTACCTACCTATGATAAAATTGAGTTTTTCGACCTTTAATAGTGTAGCCTAGCTAATTTATTGGTTTCTGACAATCAGAAATACAAAAAATGTTAATCAGCGCGAAACGCCGGAAATGTTTGAAATTTTTACCGTTTTCTTGTAGAATTTACGGTCTTTTAATTGACAAACAGTTCGGAAATCATAAGAGGCGCAAAGCACCAAGGAATTTAGTAATCTTTTACTGTCCTTAACATTTTGTAGCCTGTGAATACTAATATTCTGTGATATTTTGCCTCATTTAGGCTATTAAACGCAATGCTGAAGCTTCACAAAAGAAAGAACAATAACCAGCAGCGCCATGCGCCGGAAAATTTTGACGTTTTAGCTCTTTAAAAGCAATTTATACCGCTTAAATCATACAGAACAGACAAATTAATTTCGGCGAGCCCTTTTTCCTTTTCGTCCTCCCAAAAATGTCGCTGCACATGTACAACGAGATTTTCACGGCGGGGGGGGCTGCGTTGGCGCGCTCAATCGCCCCCTAGAAAATTTTGTAAAAAAAGCACTTTAATGTTAAATACTATCGCTAAAATTTTCGCAAAACCGGCCAAATCTCGGTTCTAAATTAAGCCCAAAACACTTAAAATTGATGAAGTCCTACATTGTACAAGATTTCTGAGCTGAAATGCGCTTTTAGACCTCTGCTAAGTATAAAGCGCAGCAAAGGGCGCTGCGAATAAGATATAAAAAAGATGTATCAATGACAATTTTGTTCTTATCGTTTTCAGGCCCATTTGTGGCCTTCTTAAACAAGATATGATTCAGAAAACAAAAAATGCGCAAAAACATAAGAAAATTTGGCCATTCCTTTCATTTAAAATATGATTATGTGTCCTGTCCTTGTAAAGAAAGACAAACAAAGCAACAAATATAATAAAACAAAATTTCTGAAAAATTTTGGGGGATGTGCCCCCAATGCCTCCAAACGCCCCCTGGCTACGCCTATGGCTACGTGTCCTATCCTATACACTACACAATTTCAATTGACGTCAATGTACACTATAGTTTGACTTCTAAAATCCAAACAGCATATCTTCTATCCGACCATATCATAGTCGCTGTTATATCTGAATGCATAAATTTAAAGCACAATTTCCTTTAAATTTCTACATGAAACCTTGTGCTTTTTCAAACCGTGTTTAGTTGCACGTGCATTTTAATAATGGAATGCGCGCTATTGTATTAAAAACTTTGTTCTTGCTTGAATAATGCTACCAAAATCCTTGCTAACTACTTGATTTATTTTTAGAAAGATTGAATAATTAACAAGAGCTTAGAATTCAAAAAATCTTCTTGATACAGCAGTAAGCCTTGCGTTTGACAAATAACAAATGTAAAATCGGTCTAAATATGTATCTTATGCATAACATTATATTGGAAGCAAGGCATGTTGTTAGTATATAAGCCCGGGCCCGGTACCAAGCCCGGCAGCAAAGCCGGGCCCGGGACCGGGCCCGGTATTTTTTGAGCCCGGTCGATCACTGCAGTGTGCTCATAATCTCATTCCAGTGTTTTACGCTCAATCTTTAATGCTTTACCTATCATTCGATTGCTGTTATACTTTGCTCTCAAGCTTCACTTGCTTGATTTTATTGTTCATTACGACTGTGCAATAAAGTGCGCTATTCAGATCTTATTGAACTTGTATTTTCATTTCTGTGAAGGGGTTGGGGCTTATATGACATCAAGAAAGAAATAAGAATATCTTAGACCCAAGAGTGAATGTGAGAAATTCTTCCTTAAACTCCGAATCATTTAATTAATTTTGCACATTTTGAATAATAGAATATTGCTCTAACTTTTGTGCCTTTTATGCCCTGAACGTAATGTATGATAAGAATGAAAATATACGCGTTTCCAGGACCAAAAATCATCAGCAAGAAAACCATAGATGAGCGGCTCGATAATTGGGTTGGGAATTTTCAAAGTTGGAAAAGTGTCTAAGAGCTGAGGGGCGGAAAAAACACAACTTTAGCGTTTCTTGAGATCTATAGATTGGCATAAAAATATCGCAGGAAAAACGGAATTACTTCTGAAAAATCAGTTTCCAGAGGGTCTGGTGGATTTTGGGGGTCTAGTGGATCATCGAGGTCTGAAGCCTCTTAAGCCTCCACCCCGTGTGTGCTGACGCTTTACTGCAACTCTGTGAAGTATTAAAAATAACGGGTTTTTTATACCCGTCAACTTCTAATTGGTACAATCTGTTAATAATAAGTATAAGGACTCGAAAACAACGGGTTCATGGAGCCTATTAATTACTGATTCATAAAACATGTTCACATCAAGTACATGAAACAGAAGAAAACTGGTTAATCAAACTCGCTATTTGCTAGTCAATTAAACCTGTTGATAGCACGCTCTCAAAACGTGCGAATAACGGGTTACATAAACCTGGAAATTACTAGTTGTTAGAACCAGTTAAGTACATATTCATGAGGACTTGCAAAAAACGGGTTGTTCACATCCGTACTTAACAGGGCAGTTTTTGTAACGCGTATTTAACGGGTTTTGAAGCCAATTTTTTTTAAAGTGAAATTGTTGGTTTAAAACAGTTGGAGACGCGTAAGTTGACTTGAAACAGACTAAATCTAGGTACACTAGCATGCCTCTTAACGATTGTGTGCACTAATCAATCGGCCCATGCTTTGCTTGCTATAATGCTTATAACAAAATAAAATAACTTCAAAAACAATACCACTTAGTTTTTCTATCAATCAGGATACGGAGCTAGTCAGCGTTGCTGCTTGCCAGCAATTTAAAAAATAAACATAGATTTCGTTTATACACTCTTATCTGAAACTTTGAACATTATTTAAAAAAGACACATTTTTAGAGGCCGCAGAATATACTTCGATTTTTTCCGTTGCTCAGAGAAAGCCTGATTTTTAGCAGATTTTTCGACTTTAGATAGCTTTTTCCTATTCCCTTCCTTTTACATCCTTAATAATCCACAATTCCAAGTATGCTCATGTTTTTTGTTCCATCGGAGCATTTTTCTTTGCTAGTAAAGTATAGGTGCTTATGTGTATTCGACTACCTTTTACTTTCATTCAAAAGCTGATTGCAACACGTTGAACTCGTGATAAGACCTTTTAGCTGGCTTTATTGAAGCCAAAAATAGGGTTTTGTCGTGAAAATTATTTATCTCATCAATTCATACTGCTGGTATATTTATTACGAACATTGCTAAGACTTTTGATCGCAGTTCATTTTTTGACTATGATTTTGCTTTATGTTACTCGATAAATGTTTTAATCATTCTGGGGTCTAGAAGCATTCTCGTGTTGTTCTCTTGACAGCACGATAGATTCACAGCACAGCAGAGGGGAAGGGTTTACGTCAACTTTTTGGGGCGAACATACATAGCAAAAAAAGCGTAAAAATCATGTTAATCCTAAGTTTGATAGTCATTTTGTGAACTTTTCTGAAAATTTTAAATTTTATCAAATTTTTGACTTTCATCGTACTTTGATTTTTCCAAAATGTCTATTTTCTCTATAGGATAGCGGTGCATATTTTTACGTATTAAGAGTCAATGTCTGTAGGAATCACCTTGAACTGTTGCAAGTCAAAAATCAACCGACGCTTATTTTAACATATTTATGTTGTTAACATTTATGTGCTGAGCTCATTGGTAGCATTTGTTTTGCATGAATTTGATTTTTCGTTGAGATAGGGTAGTATAAAGCTATGAAAATTTGCGTGTTTTACATTTTAGACCCAAAATCACATATTTCTGCTCAAAGAACATCTGAGCATTCTGAAATTTTTGACTTTGAGGATAAAAATTAAGTGGTTTTGCCTCTGTAACTATTTGTGCATCAAATCCAGCGTCAATCACTATACTAAAAATGTGATATTCTTCCATACCGTCTGAACCAAAAGCGAGATCAAGCTGAAATTCTGCCAACCTACGGTCTATTAATATGTGTCAATATATGCAAAAAATAAAGAAAATAAAAAAACCACCTTTTAGGCACAACAATTTTTTGTAAATCGAACCGGTGCAAAAAAAATTTCTGCGTCGCGTTTAGCGTGCTTTTTGAGTCCCAATTTGTCAAGTATAAATCCTGTGAAAACGTGCCAATTTGTAGACTTTTTGATATACCTATAAAAGCCCAGAGATAAAACAAGCTTAAGTACTCTTTAGTGAGAATATAGAGCTACAAATAAAAACGTATGGGCTATCTATGTGTCTTTCTTTTAGTTTTTTTGGACAGTCAACACAAGTTTTGACTTGAGTAAAAATGCAGTGCTTATATAGAATGATAGTATGTTTCATGTCCAGTAGATAGTTGTTCTGTGGAATCGTACCAACGATTTCAAGCACCCGTAGACCACATTGCAATAGGCGAATGCCATCTAAACCCACAAAGGCAAACCCTGCAAGATGCAGCAGACAACTTACAAGCAACAGCTGAGAGCTGCCAATTGACATCTCGGTCACCGAATCTAGGATGGGCATTATTGCAAAAAGAGGCACGTACATAAGGCTTTCAGTGACCAAGAGAGAACTCATATTCAGCAGAAATTCAACAGAGTTATCACCATACGTGGGCAGCAAGAAATTTCTGGGGGGGGTGCAAGATTTTTTTTGAAGGTCAAAAAATGGCCTTAAAAACGATGGTATGGTGATAAAAACACCATTTTTCGACGTTTCTCATCAAGCACTATCCATTGGCATCAAAAAATTGCGAAAAAAGCGAAAAAATTTTCAAAAATTGAATTCTGGGGGGGGTATTTTGATTTCTGGGGGGGTATTTTGGTTTCTGGGGGGGGGTGCATACCCCCCCAAACCCCTCACGCCCAGGTGTGGTTATCACTAACCCCCAGAAATATGATCCAGAGGAAAGGAAATGCGAGGTAACTCTCACAATTGGCTCAAACAGAGTTTTTGACATGGCAACTTGTTGGTGGATTTTTGGTCCCTTGTAGCTAGAATAAGTGAATCGTTAGTAAGGGAGGAAAATAAAGACACGGATGATTGTAGGAATGAATTCATAGCAGATCCGAACTTAGAGGATGAAGCACATGATTATACTGAGCAGCATTTAAAGACTGATTGCTTTCTTGCTTGATTAATTTTAGTCGTTTTTCAGTGTTTGCATTTTCATTTGTTGCCTTTAACTTTAATCAGTACTTAGACATTGAATTTATGTATATGTGTCACTCATAGATAGGCAGCAGCCGAAAATCGGGTGTTTGATGGTCTAAATTGACAAAAATAGAACTAAAAACTGAAATCTAATGCCTATCAAATTCCGAGGGGATCCGCCGAATCCTCGGGGTAACCCCAATGCCTATGTGTGGTGCCAGTATAAAAAATTTTAGAGTCAACTAACTGTCTATTGTTTTTAAATGCCATTTTACACCATTGTATGAATGTACGAATAGCAACATTAGGTTCAGCTATAAATGTTTACAACATATGTTTAAATAAGCAGAAGTTAATTTTGGCTTGCAAGCTGACCATCCCTTTACCAAGCCCTATGCCGGAGGTATAATGAATCAGTTTATTGGCATTCTTTTCTGTTATTCCAAATCCATGTGTCTAAAACTTTGTCTAGCCTCGTTTTGGCTTCGGTTATACCGTTTTTAATGGTTTAACTTGACGAGAAGTTATAGAGTAGTAAAAAATAAGCATTTTTTGACCTATTCACAGTGATATCGCAATTTCTTAAACAGAGAAAATAAGCTTCTAATAGAAAATTCAATGGCTTATTCCTTTCCAGCTTGTTCACCAAAAAAATCGGGTAACCTGCAGACTGATACAAAGAGTAGGCCCTAAAAATTTTTTTACTAGGATTTTCTATATAGGCTTAAACAATAAGGGGACGGTAGATGGCGTAAGGATTACGCCAAGTGGCAAAAAATCTATTGCAAAATGTTGATGGCAGGAGCACGCACATCAGCTTTTTGCCGATTGAAGATCAACTCAAGTAAATTAGAATTAATATTACTCTATACCTGAAATTAAAATTAAAAATCAACTCACAAATCGCAAATTACTTCGAATTGCGTAAGTCAACTAGACAATTACAAATTATTCAAACTACTCAAAAGTTCTTAAAATCCTCTGCGTAATAGCGGAATAATTTATCGATAGGTTTGTGCCAGTAGGTAGTAGGTACCCCTTCTTCTACCTACCGGCTAGAGTTATGCCTATGTAATATACCTAAGCATGTGCGCTTATGTATGTTATGTACTAGCAAAGAAAAATGCTCCGATGGAACAAAAAAGATGAATATACTTGGAATTGTGGATTATTATGGATGTAAAAGGAGGGGACTAGGAAAAATCTACCTAAAGTCGGAAAATCTGCTAAAAATCACACTTTCTCTAAGCAACGCAAAAAATCGATGTATATTCTGCGGCCAACAGATTAAAATAAATATTCAACCATAACAATGATTGAAACAGCAGCACGTTAGCTATGCAGTAGCTATGGGAAATGATATTAAGTAAACTAACAGTCTTCCAAGCCAATTGAATGAAATAGCAAACATCGAAGACAATTGAAGACATGGTTGGTTAAAAACAGTAGGAAACACGTAAGTTGACTTGAAACAGACTTAATGTAGATACACTAGCATGCCCGAAACGATTGTGTGCACTAATCAATCGGCTCCTGCTTTGCTTGCTATAATGCTCATAAAACAAAACAACTTTAAATACAATACCTCTTAGTTTTCTATCAATCAGGTGCCAGCAATTTAAAAAAGTAACCTTGATAGATTTCGTTTATACACTCTTATCTGAAACTTCGAACATTATTTAAAAAAGACACTTTTTTAGAGGCCGCAGAATATACATCGATTTTTTGCGTTGCTTAGAGAAAGTGTGATTTTTAGCAGATTTTCCGACTTTAGGTAGATTTTTCCTAGTCCCCTCCTTTTACATCCATAATAATCCACAATTCCAAGTATATTCATCTTTTTTGTTCCATCGGAGCATTTTTCTTTGCTAGTACACTACTTTTAATTAGCGTGATTTCAGTACATCAGTCAGTAAACACAATCAGTAACATGCCACAATAATGACAACAGTCCAAGAACGCGGAAAACAATATTGTTCTTAACATCAGCATTATCCTTTTTAAACAAGACAACCTTATTGACACCATCCATTTTCAAATTAAAACTGCATTAAGTTATTTCTTCTTAATGTGCAGTTCACTTATAATCAAGCACAAAAATTTAACCAACGAATTCACATTGCAAATCCTCACTCAATCAATACACAAGCACAATGTGTTGTGACTTTTGAAATTGAAAACACCCAATTTTCAATTTTCAAATTGAAAATTGGATCAATTTTCAAATTGAAAATTGGGTCAATTTTCAAATTGAAAATTGGGTGTTTGAATTTGCGATGAAGAAAATAATCAAAAGATAGTCACTTGGTTTATTTAAGCCGAGTTATAAAATAACGACCGTCCACCAATTCCAAACTAAACGCAACTAATCTGATCACTATGAAAAAGTTTTGAAAAATGAGCTTGCTAAGCGAGAGTTGTAAACCAAGAGAAACTTAAAGTTAAAACCTACCATTAAATTATGAGAGAATTATAAAAGATTTTAAACTTCAAGAAAATGGAAAAGGCGGGATGTTGGTAAATTAGAAGGCAAAGATTTTCGGCAAAAATTCGAAAACTTCACGCAAATATCAAATGTAAGGAACACTAACGCTTTGATTTGGTAGTAAAATAAATTTGTAGTATAGACTACATATTAACAACAAATGAATAGTGCAAACTTTACACAACTACTAGGTGTAGAGAATACTAACAGTTTACGGCTTATTAATGTACATGATTACAATAAAGCTGTATATCTTTGTCGACTTCTGTGCACAGTAGTGTGATTGCTGGTTCATTTTAAACCACTTTTGCAGGCAATTTACATCAATTAAACGATAGCTCTCCATGTGCAAGATTTTGTGAAACATATTATAAACACGGCTAAGAAAGATTTAACTTTAATGCAACCCATTTAAGACAAAATTACATCTCTTCAATGATCTAAGGACACTTGAACATAATTTTTAAATCACTTTAGATTACTTTTGAGGGTAAACAAACTCACTTAATTGATGTCTCACATATGAATCCTTGAAAATTTCTTGACTTCAGTTACAAAGTCTCTGCAAGTCTATCGAATTAGGGTTAACACGTAACGTAAACTTTACACAAACACATAGCGTAAAGAATATTTTAGTCGGATTCGTAATTTTGATATTGCTCCGATATTTCTTTCAACATTTATGGAAAAATGAGTCTCCATAATGTTTTAAAGACAATAAACATTATGTTTAAACCACTTTGCAATACTGCTGAGTGTAAGCAAGCGCGCCCAATTGACGTATATATTTCATTCCCTGTAAATTTTTATATCTCAGGAAAAAATTTCGATTTTTGCAATGCTATAGAACAAAGGCTAACATGCAGTGTAAAAAATTACTCGGATATTATGATCAACATTCATGAAAAAATTATGTCTCTACAATGGTCTGAGGACATATAAACAATGAATGTAAACTACTTTACATCACTGTTGGATGTAAACAAACGCGCCTACGTGACGTCTCACATTTGATCCTTTGAAAACTTCTAGGCTCCAAGAAAAAATTAGGTTTCAGGAATGCTCAAAAACGAAGATAAATATATATGTAGTGTAAACTTCATGTAAACACCTAGTGTAAAGAAGATTTTAGTCAGATTCGTAATTTTGATATTGTTCCGATATTACGATTAATATTTATGAAAAAATTAAGTCTACATAATGTTCTATGGGCAAACTAACAATTGGTGTAAACTACTTTACAACACCGTAGAGTGTAAACATATGCGCCAGACTGGCATATCAAATTTGATTCCTGGTCGATTTCTAGACTTGATAAACGTGTCCCTGACTCGTAACCGGAGAAGCAGGCAGAAAAAACAAGACAGAAACGCATTTAAAACTCCAAATTTTTGACTTTACACTCGCTAAATATTAATGTATAGACAATTTGCTTTGACATGCACCCGATATAAATCACTTTATTTTTATTCTATTAGACTTATCCCGACTTCTGGACGGAGAAAGTGGCGAACAAAAAACGCAACAAAAACGTATTTTCCATCATTTAGAACACTGTAAACTTTAAAATTCCGTACCGAACTCCCCATTGAGTTTAAAGAAATTCGGTTTGGTACAATTTGTAGCTTTTAAATCGTAGTACATTCCTGTGTGCCAAAATTCTGTTGCAAAAATTATTTGGCATGATTTATCAATCAAACTTCGGAAAAAACGTGTTTTTTAGCCCATTTTTTACCTCTGATTTCGAACTTTACACCCCCATAAATAACTCAATATTGCGTTTTTTTAAATGCGGTTTGCTGCGATGTTTAGCCCCTGTAAGGCACTTTATTAATGCTGTCTTCGATTTGCACTGACTCATAAGCGGAAAAATTTGGCAGAGAAATCTTAGTTAAAATCCGTTTTTTTACACCATCCACTAGAGTGTAAACTTTAAACCCCAGGATCTAACTCACCATAGAGCATACAAGACTTTGCTTATATGCAGAATGTAGCCCTTGATCCGCTCTACATTTCTGTCAGAAAACATTTTAAAAACCTCATAACCGGAGTTAGTATCGGACATAGGAAGGTTGAAAACTCGACCAAAAAGTGCTTTTTCACCCCCAGATTTTCGCACTCTTTACACTGCCGTTCGATAAATAATGCGAATTTCAAAAAACAAAAAAAGTGTCATCTGTAGAATTTATCCCTCTATTATCCTATTCTGTTCAATCCTTCGAGTCATCAATACTCAGTTGTCCACATGCCGCAGTAAAAAGGTCCCAAAATTTGTCCTATGTTATAACGTTACACAAAAACTTTACACCTTCTTTACACAGTCAATTTTGAGTTTCAAGAAAAACAAAAAAACACGGGCAGCGAATTTTTTTATTATCTTTCTTTTAAAAAAAACCGCACCTTCCAGAAGTGTCCCGTTATAGCTGTAGGGGGAGGTGCCCAGGTGTTGGGGGTACCCAAGTATATTATAGGTACGCGCTAACGCGCTACCTATGATTCGCGTACCACACTGATAGTTTTGTATCACCTGCGCTTTATGACAATAGGTGGACGTGTAGCGAAAAATCAAATTCATGCACAGCACATAAATGTGAACAACATACATATGTTAAAATAAGCGTCTGTCAATTTTTGACTTGCAACAGGTCTAGGTGATTCCTACAGACATTGACTCTTAATACGTAAAAAATAGGATACGGATAACTCGCCCCCCACATTTCGCCCCCACACAACTCGCTCCCCACAACTCGCCCCCCACAACTCGCCCCCAAGTACAACTCGCCCCCACACAACTCGCCCCTCCACAACTCGCCCCCCAAGCAACTCGCCCCCACACAACTCGCCCCCACACAACTCGCCCCCCACAACTCGCCCCCCACAACTCGCCCCCACACAACTCGCCCCCCACAACTCGCCCCCGCACAGTTCGCCCCCGACAGATGACTCTTGGAATTTGAAGCCGAAGATTTGCGATTTCGAACGCAGATAAGCAGTAAGCACAGTAGGTACCTACCTACGTTAAATGTCTTTTTCTATGATTTTATGATTGCACAGTTATAAAACAGGCTATAGCGAATCTTCAAGCCCAATAAGTGATATTGCCCCGTTTCCGCCCGAGTGTTATGCAGCCAGAGGACAAAATCGCCATTACACTGGTACAAGCACGTAATAGGTTACCGTGTTCAGTCACATTAGTACCTACATACAATGTGTAGTTACTTGATAGGCAGATACCAAAAAGCGTAACCAATTTTTTATCCCTCGGACTCGGGTGTTTGGCGAAAATGAATTTTAAATTAGGCTTGCTGACCTTTTTCAAGCGCAAAAATGCATGCTATTGCCCCATTTCCGCTCATGTGTTTTGCATCAGCCATAAGACAAAATCGCAATCACGGCAGTTCAAGTACGTAATCTACATTTTTCGAGCAAGCTCGACACGCATAATCTCAGGTCCAGAAACGTACAATCTCACGTTCCTGAACGTTCATGTCAAAATTTCTGGACTTTTTTCACATCCTGTGTGGCCATATAAAAAGCCAGTAAATGGGTTCGGGGGGTCTGCTGAACCCCCTCCCGACTCCCGAGAATCTAGAAGACCCCCATGAACTGAATTTTCGGTGTCCTTAAATACTATTGTTGGCAATTTCGCCCCAACAGACCCCCCAAAATTTTGATGCTGCCCATCTTTGCTTACAATCAAATAATTAGTTTTACATTTTTTTCTCAGGATGGCGTCGACCCTTTTCAAGAAACTTGTGACACCATCCATCCCAACATATTTAAGTTCATTGACTGCCTCAAATAGCAACACGCAATACATAATTACGAAATCATTCAACTTATGGCAGGAAATCCCGGCAATCCTCGCAATAAAAAGTATCTGCAGATTTCTATGCGAATTCGCCGCATTGTTCAAGATAACGGCAACCGAAATCTGGTAGATTACTTGCGGGGCATAGCGTACAATTTCGAATTTTAAATTTTTAATTTTGAATTGTCTTTTGGTTTTAAAAAAGTAAATGAAAGTTGCTCGCAGCAGTCTGTTAAGAAGTAGGTAGGTGCATCACCACGAATAATTACAGAAAAAATAGATAGGAGGTATGTTTACATAGGTTCATTTCCATTCTTATACACGCGCTGATTCTGACGAATAAACTCAATTAAGAGGGTTCAGCTTTGGACATCAATGTTAGCACGCATCCTAGGGTCAGCTGGTCTGGGGGTCGAATATTGAACTTTTTGAGGCATTAATAATCGATACAATGCCAAAATAGCGTTCTGTTCATATATAGTTTCTAGCAGCATTTAAAAACTACTTTTTCTCATTATATTGCCTGATTTTTCTGGAATTCTCTATTATTTTATTTTGGGGTCAGGAATACCACTATCCACCTTCATTCCCACTTGGCTGTCAGGTTATGGGGCAAGGAAAGTAATGGATTACTGTTGAATATGTACACTGGCAGGGCTGTCGAACTGATTTGTCAATCAAAAACGGGTTGGGGGCGAGTATGTGGGGGGGGGCGGAGTTGTGGGGGGGCGAGTTGTGTGAGGGGCGAGTTGTGGGGGGGGGCGAGTTGTGGGGGGGCGAGTTGTGGGGGGCGAGTTGTGTGAGGGGCGAGTTGTGGGGGGCGAGTTGTGTGAGGGGCGAGTTTTGCGGGGGCGAGTTGTGGTTGGGGGCGAGTTATGGTTGGGGGCGAGTTGTGGGGGGAGGGGAAGCGAGTTGTGTGGGGGCGAGTTGTGGGGGTCGAATTGTGGGGGGCGAATTATCCGCAAACCCTTTTCTGAAAATTTTAAATTCCATCAAATTTTTGACTTTCATCTTACGTTAATTTTTCCAAAATGTCTATTTTCTCTATTGGATAGCGGTGTATATTTTTACGTATTAAGAGTCAAGGTTTGTAGGAATCACCTTAACCTGTTGCAAAAAAATTGTATAAGATCAGCAGCGTCTTAAGAATACATAGGCAGCAAGAAACTCCTGACGGGGGGGATGAAATAGCGAAAACTCGATAAAAATCTTACTAAAAAATATAATTTGGGGGTCTACAGTAATCTACAAGGGTTTATTCAACTTTTGAGGGTTGTATACACCCCGTGTACCCTATAAGTACTGATCTGTGCTGTTCCTCTACACATTAGTCACAATTTCGCTTTAAAATGTCAAACATATTCCGAACAGGTTTTAATCTTATGGTTATTTCAGCTACGTTTTTTATTTTTTCATCATCAGTAGCCAAAATTGCATTAACCGATCTTACCCATCCTTTCATTCGTAAGTCAGCTCAGTATTCTGATGGGTTTAAGAGCTGGTTTCTCAGCTTCAAGGTTACAGGATAACTATATTTCCTGAAAAATGCTTGAAAAGCTTCAATAAAAGAAAATGAAGGGAAAAATAATGCAAGAAAGAGAGAAATAAGCACTTTAGTAAAGTTCAAAATTCCATACAATGAAAATTATGTTGATATTTGCTGAAAAAATGAATGTTAACTAGATTTTCCAACATGTAAAAACACAACATGCTCACCTTTTAACGAGGGTGGATTAAAGGCAGATGACCCCTCCCCAACAAGGCAAATGGAGATGGAGACATCGAATGCATTATATACTTATAATGATCTTTGACCAGCGTGTATCATAATTTTTAAATTTTTCTCTCGCTCCACGGAACAATAAGTATCTGTGTATTAAATTTATTTAGTTTCTTCAGGTCCAGGAATCTATAGTTTGCACATAATGTCTTATGTACTACCAAAATTTCGATGACTTTTGAAACGATTTATAGTGCAAAAAAAGCTAATTTTTGAAGTTTTCTTACATTTTGAGCTACAATTCTAAATGTGCAGAGTTTAGCATGCCAGAAAAGTCAAGAAATTGTTTAATTTTAAAAGAAATTCTAAATCTATTAATAACATAAAAAATTGCGAAAAATCCTTAAGAAATCTGGAAATGTTATTCCGGTGGAGGGTCAATATGAAATCTGGGGTAAAAATTCGGCCAGACAATATAATCGGGCAGGGTGTGTCAGTTATTTACTAATTTTATTCGAAGTTACCTCGTACGTACCGGGTGCTAATTAAATTTTTGCAAGGGATTAGATTGAGGATTTAAAACGGAATTATTGATGCTAAATTAATGATTAGTGTGCCTATCACTTGTGCGAGAAACAGCTTCCAATGATCATCTGGGTATGAACACAAATAAACAAAGATATTTCGTCGATTTTCGAGACTTTTCCAAATGCTTTCCATGTTTTTGTGCAAAATTTTGTTTGACTTCGACCAGTAAGATTTTCACAAGTATTCGGGTATCTACTTCATCTTAAAGAATTCATGAAGTGCTCCAATGGATTTGGCGACATTCAAATGTAGCGAGTTTTCGGGCCAAATTTTATTGCCCCATCAAAATTCGACGTTTGATTGTTTTAAGAGAGCTGTTGTGTGTTGCATTAGCTCGCATGCAAGGCGCCTTGTCATGAACAAAAACAGTCTTATAAACAACCTGCATAAATATGTTCGATATTCAAATAAAACTTTGCACAAAAACGTGGAAAACATTTTAATGAGTCTTTAAAATCAGTATTTTTATTTCGTTCAAGTCCCGATCATTTGAAAACTGTTTCTCTCGGCCGTGTAGATGAACTGATTATCAATTTGAAATCAATAAATTCTTTTTTAAAATTCTTCATCTAACGGTGTATTATGCCCTACAATTATAGCGCTGGCTGACCCCCTAGTAAACAGTTATTAGCCACCCGATATTTATTTTTTATAGGTGAGTAGTCAACGACACTGAATAAGCAGGTAGCTGTCTAATTGAAAATACAACGCAGAACGAAAATAGTTGTAATCAAAATCATCAGCAAATTAGGAAGATTTTCTTAATAAACTTCAAAATTAAACAATTTCTAATGACACAAATTTGCGTGCATTGAATAAAACCTTTTTTGTGTTGCCAATTCAATCCTGGGATTGAAGAACGAAATTTTTTGCCTCATTCTTTTCATTCGGGGGTCTAGTTCCCTCAAAATGGGAGAATGTAAAATATTTTAGGGAAAATGAGGCAGAATGAGGAGCAAAAATGAAAATCAGAAATTTGTTTTCGAGCATGCTTGAAATTGACCAGAAGCTTCGGATTATGATATTTTGAATGCGCTCTTAGCATTTAAACCAGTTTTTGAAGTCATTTTGATCCGAAAAAGCTGAAGTGACTCCCCAGATCGGCTGGCTCCCCCAGAAAATATGCTGTGAGCTTGTGCATCCATGGTGTCAGGTAGGCATACGTCCCCGCAATTTGACCTATAAACCTCTTCCGTAAAATTCTTCATCCAAAGTTTCGAGGAAGAAGAAATATTATAAGCTTTGACGAAAACACACAGAAAAGAACATACGTTTGAAAAGTAAGCCAAATAGTTAGTCGACAAATTTGGGCGTGGCCGGGGGAGTCTGAGTGGTCTGCTGAACCCTCCCACGCATAGCCGTGCCTAGGGGGTGCGAACTGTGCGGCCGCACAGGGCCGCTAAAATTATGGGCCGCTAAAAAAGTTGTAGTGCATGCCGTATAGAATTCATTTTTTGGCGGCCCTCTTACAATAATTCGATACATACGTTCAAAAGGATCGATTTTTCGACGTTCTAATGCAAACCCAGTCAGTTAAAAATCTTTACTTGCATTTTTAAGAGAACGCTGACTGAGCTATACTTGTATTCATTTTTCAGACATATTGTTGATTTTTCTGTTGCAATAATGTGTGTCCAGAAAATTGAGTTCGAAAAGGCTAAAATGTCAAAATTTTCCGGCGCTTTGCACCGAGCCATAGATCAAATGAATTTAAAAGCTTGAATCAGCTGAAATAATCTAGCACTTCACATCACTAGTAATTTAATGCACTATTTGTTCATTGAATGAAAGTGCGCATGCTTGTTGAGCATAAAACTAAAAGTGCGAAAATGATTGTGTACCAGTTTGTCTATTCTTTGCTTTTTTGTCTTTCTTTACAAGGACACAATCCTATTTTAAATGAAAGAAATGGCCAAATTTTCTTATGTTTTTGTGCATTTCCTGTTTTCTGAACTGCATCTTCTTAATAAGAAGGTCACAAATGGGCCTGAAAAGGGTAAGAACAAAAACTTCAATTTATACATTTTTCTATATCTTATTGGCAGCGACCCGTTGCTGCGCTATGTAATTAGCAGAGGTCGAAAAACGCATTTCAGCTCAGAAGTTTTGTGAGATGTAAGAGTTCATCAATTTTGAGTGTTTTTGGGCTCCATTCAGGGCCGAAATTCGGCCGTTTTTGCGAAAATTTTAACGTTATTATTTGACATTAAAATGCTTTTTTACAAAATTTGTAGGGACTCTGTCCCGGACCCCGCAGGGAACGCTTGACCGCGCCACCTAAGACCCCCGCAGCATATGTGGGCAGCAACAAAATCCCGGGAGGGTAGGTGCAAGGTTTTTTAGAGGTCGAAAAATGGTCTTAAAAATGATGGTATGGCTAAGAAATACCGTTTTCAAGGTTTCTCATTGAGCACTACCCACGAATACCAGCTTTAAAAACATGGGAAGATGATGAATCGCTCAAGTCATGCACATGGACCAGACATGTACACTGAGCTAAAAGTTCTTGCTCGATCAAGTCCAAATGAATTAACTTCGCCACTAGCTACTCTTAAATATCTATCAAATGACTTCCAGGATGTTTTCCCGAACCTTATAATTGATTTCAGAATTTTACTTACAATACCTATTGCTGTGGCCTCAGCAGAACGTTCCTTCTCGGAACTGAAATTAATAAAGACATATTTGCGGTCAACTATGACTGATTCTCGTCTAAGTGCACTAGCGATTATTTCAATTGAAAAGGATTTATCATCTTCGTTAGATTTTTTGCAATTGATTGACCAGTTTGCCGCTCAGAAAGCTAGGCAAGTTATTTTGTAATAAAGCACGTCATCATTCACGAAATAGGTAAATTATTTGAGAAAAAACATACGATACCTACTAAAAATAATATATTTTGTTAGTAAATTTACAGTAAGATGCTAACTGCGATCATATAGGTACATATGTAAAGGATATACATAAGTGATAATTATGATGCCTATAATACCAGTTTTAAAAATTATGGGGGCCGCCAAAATAAGTTTCGCCCAGGGCCGCTAAACCTCTAAGCACGGCCCTGCTCCCACGCCCCTTAATCTGGGACACCTGCCAAAATAGACGAACGTTTTTTTCGGCAATTGGCCCCATAGAACCCATCCCCCAATATTGCTGCTGCATGTGTATGGTCGACAAGCTAAAAAAAGCACAAAGATTTGAAGGTACAAAAGTCGGAGGGGGCTTGGTGAAACGCAAAGGCAATACGTATATTGCGCTTATATATTTAAGCGTCTGTGTTAAGTCCATTCGTCAAAATATGTGAAAAATAAAATAGATGGGTTCTCTAGTAACTTGCCCGAATTTAAGCTGTGCTGCGCGGACTAATTCAAACAAAATATCAGTCAGCTACAAAATTTCAAAAGATGAACTGGTTGTGAATAATAGATTTAAGTAT
The DNA here is from genome assembly GCA_036768485.1 of Mermis nigrescens. Taxonomy (NCBI): domain Eukaryota; kingdom Metazoa; phylum Nematoda; class Enoplea; order Mermithida; family Mermithidae; genus Mermis; species Mermis nigrescens. The sequence continues at coordinate 3,194,762 of JAVLUZ010000340.1, forward strand.
TCATAAAAGAAAAATATGTTTTTTAATTGATCAATCGAAGATTAGTTTTCGAAAGATTTATCCCCATCAAAACTTGACATAATTTACGTGTTATATGCTCTTTCAAAATTTATACATTATCTAAACGGCTGCAGGAAATGGAAATTTTGAAAAATGAGACTTGTTAAGCGAGAGTTGTAAACCAAGAGAAAAACTTAAAGTTTAAACATACCATTAAATTATGAAGAGAATTATAAAATATTTTAAACTAAAAGAAAATGAAAAAGGTGGGATTTCAGTAAATTAAAACAAATTTAGAGGATATGATGAAACATTATTGTTGAGAATAGGACGATCACGTGCTATGTATAACGACTCCTTGATTAAAAGATCAAAAGAGTTGGATGCTCGACTAATAACCTTGAAGCAATCTAATGTAATTGAATGATTGCTATTTGAGACATGTTTGTGAATAGCAGATAAGCTATCACCCTGAATTGGCTTTCCTGTAGCAAATGAGATGCCAGTATGTTCTGCAATTCTACTCCCAAAATGTCGGCGAGTTTCGCCAATGTAACTAGCCATACAGCTAGAACACGTATACTTATATACTAAATTTGAGAGTAGCTTAGCAGGTACAGCATCCTTGTTCTTGAAAAACCGGCTTATACACATGACAGGTTTGTAAACAAACCTTACTCTAATCTGAGGGTAAAATGCAGATATAAGCTTTAGAATTCTGCTGCGTACATTGTAGCCATGCACACCAGTATAAGGCAAAACAAGAGAATAGCATAATTTATCACAACCGACTTTTATTTCATCACTCTTATTATACACCTTTGTCATAAAGTCTGATATGACCTTATCAATCAAGCCAAGGGGATACTCATTTTGCAGTAGAGTCTGCTTCAGCTTGTCAATATCAGAGACAAAAGTCTGATATGAGTTACAAATCATGTAAATGCGACTCACAAGTGTCCTTATTAAACCAACTTTATAGGCAAAAGGAATGAAGCTAGACAATTTGGTATAAAGGCCAGAAAATGTAGGTTTCTGATATGATGATGTCACAATATCATCGGACTTCCTTTCAACAAGAACATCAAGGAAATTTAATTTCTTGTCACATTCAGTTTCAAATGTAAACTTCATATTAGGATGTTGCTGATTCATGTAATCACAGAACTTAGTAGGCTGATTTCTGTCAGAAAACACTACAAATGTGTCATCAACATAACGTACATAAAACTTGGGTCTGATCTTTATATTGCAGTCTCTGAGCCACTTTGTTTCATGATAGCTCAAGAAAATGTTGGCAAGAACTGGGCCAAGCGGATTACCCATAGCAACACCATCTATCTGTTGATAGATTTTAACATTACACGTAAAGTAACACTCTTTAACTGCAAGTTCTAGAAGCAGTTTGAATTGATGACAATTCATGTTATTTACTAACATGACATTTTGATCATCAAATAGTTTCCTAATACATATATCAATAGTCTCATTGAGTGGAATATTAGTGAACAAGCTTTGAACATCAAGACTAGCCATAAAATGATGGCTTTTGAATGTAAAAGCCTTAAGTCTTGTCAGGAAACTACCAGTGTCACATAAAGTGTATTCATTTGTACTTATGTCTTGCAGGATCGGCACAAAATACTTAGCCAACTTATAAGTTGGAGTGTTGATGGCTGAAAAGATCGGTCTTAGAGGTACATCTCTCTTATGGGTCTTAGGTAAGCCATATAGTCTGCCATAACTGCATCCTACAGGATTTATACTTTTATACACATAAGCAGATAGTCCATTTTGCTTATGAACCTTCAGTATACGGGCTGATATGCGTTTCTGAACTGAGCGTATAAACTGACAATGGAAATTTGTTTGCAAGATATGTATATAATCATTTTTAACGAAAAATAAGTAAGTTTCGTTGTGTAAAAGGTAATTCAGAGCGCATAAAGAATTTTAGCATTATTCTGGTTAAAACAGTAAAAATTACAAAAATATCCATTTTCAGCATACTTTGGCACAAGGTTTTCTTTGTTTACGGCTAAACGAGTCGTGCGCCACGATATTAAGGGCAAAAATTGATCCTAATGTACATGTGTAAGACATCATTAGTTTTTGACTTATCACAAATAGTTGCCTCGCCTCCATATGTGCATGGCGTTTGACCTCCTGAGAATCAGACGGAACCCATAGATTGATAGGCCCTTGAATTGAATTTTAAATGCTATTTCTGGCAATTTTCTCCATCAGATGCCCCAAGAATATAATTGCTTGCTGCCCAAAAACGTACATATGTATGGTTGCCAGGCCACCATTGATGCACAGAGCGGTTCTAGTGTGGAAATGGGGAGACAGCCGGCAGGCCTAACGCTTCGTTAAACAGAAAGCTCCTTTGAGCAAAACAGACTCGAAACCCATTCAAATGCTAAAATGCGTAAAAACTACATTTGTCAATTCGTACGTTTTGATCATTTTCAAACACATTTTGCGGAAAACTTTTGTTTTCAGTAGCTTTGGCCACTATTTACCATAGTTCTTCTAATTTTCTTTTTCTTTTGGGTCGCCCCACTATATGTCGTTGCATGCTTTTAATGCTAGTCTGTTTTCTTTAACTTTGCGGTTTTCTTCTGAATTTAATTCCGCATAAATCGGGCTACAATAGTTGTTTAAACTGTTGATGCATTAATGCGATTTGGAAAAAGCAATCAAGTAACCATAACTCGATATACTGTAGAATATGACAACTGTACTGTTAATTTGAACCACTAATGTAGGCACTTCAAATATTTTTCAAAACCTCAAAATAAATGAAACGGACTATGGGTAGATGTATGCATTTTAATTGAAAAGTTAGCAACAAAGTCAATGAAAGCTTTCTTGTGTTCCGCAATAGGCATTATGCGCCATGAAAAATGTGTGTCATAAAGTCTCCTTCGATACTGGACGAAGCATTCAATTGTCTGCCAGATAAGTAATGTCGAGTTTGATTCAAAATTCTAACGATTCGCCGAGCCTGATTTTCCTTGCCAAGTAACACAAGGGCACTATGGGCTGTTTTGCATATCTAAAAACGATGGGATTGATTAATCTTAAGATTTTAATTGTAGGGTTGTTATATTTAAGTATTTTTAACGAAAAATATGGTTTACGACGTGTTAAAACGCAACTATTTTGCCAGTTTTCAGTATAATGTCACAAACCAGTAAAAAATGTGACCATGTAAAAATTTAAGCCATTTTTGCTATGTGGTATACTGTAGTTATAACAAATCGAATGTTTTTTTTGGCAGAATAGTTTCGTTTTTTTGCTTTTAAAACTTTACTTCTTTGAACTCGATTTGGCGGTTCTTGAGATTGACTCAAAAAACTATATCTGACGCTTTAGCTTCATTGGTGATTTTGTGTGGTTTCAGATTACATTATGTTTATTAATTGATAGATTACTGTAGAAGCAAATCTGTGAGACAAAATATACATCATTTGAAAGAAAATTTTTTCTCTTTCTTATGCGGGCTCAATTATTTTACTATCTCAAAGATATACAGAGCTGTATTTCAAAATGTAATAAATGTTTGACAGTGAGAATGCTGTGAGAATTGTATGAATGCTAGGCTCCTACAGAGGAGCTCCCAAAATCAGTCATCACATCCATACATGGGCTGCATCAAAGTTCCTTAGAGTCTTAGTAGTGTAAAATTGGAAAAAATCCTAAAAGGCGTGCCGAAAACTAAATTTTGGGTGTTAGCAATTTTTGGGAGTCTAAACCTCCATCCCCCACACGCCCACGTGTAATCTCATCCCATCCCTGAAACTAGAGAATTTTTTACCGATTCCTAATTCTGACGATTTTGCGTTCTTATAGGTGTTTTTTGCTATTTTGTGCGAAAAAGGTCATTTCAGTTATCAATAGCACCACCTCACCCTTATAAAATGGTACGGGCCCATGAAACCTTCAAATTTTCCATTTTTTAAGCATATAAATATATATATATATATATATATATATATATATATATATATATATATATATATATATATATATATATATATATATATATATATATATATATATATATATATCACTTGAATGAAAAAATTAAAAGAAAAACTATTCACCATCATAAATTAACTGTTAAAAATTAACATACGCATTAGTGCATTTATGATATGAAAACGATTTTATATCATATATTTTCTGATCGTCGTTATCGTTAATAATAACTTTATTTTTCTGATAAACATCGTTAACGTCAACGATAACGATATCATAAGCGTTTCTAACGATGCACTATATTTTCGAGGCGTGAAAATATATAAACTTCGAAATAAATATCAGAAAAATTCGATTAAATTGAATAAAATATTGTCGAAAAAATAAGTATATGGCACGAAGCGCGAATGATAGCTACAAATGCTTAAAACAGCACCTTTTCCGCTTTGTTATGAAAATCGCAAATTCTGAGGCGATGTAAAAATTTCTGAGGTTGAAGTGGCACCTTTTCTATTTATAGAGTAAAACCCCTTACCCCAAGAATATATATTAGTTACATAAATTCTTTGTACCTACGAGTATATCTATAGCCTGTTTGATATACCTACGCAATATGCCGTTCTAAAAGCGTTTTTCAAGATTTTTTGTTCAAAAGTGTCCGTTTTTTACTTACGCCTTGCAACAACTTTTGGCGATACACACCATATATTTTCATTAGATTTTCCGAAAAATGAATCGTTTTATTTATGTTTCAAAGGAAAAGCAAAATTAGAAAAATAAAACATGGTTTTCGCCGGGTACTTAATATTTTTGAAGGCAAAAAGCATTTTTAAAACAATCTTTTCTGGAGCTGGCCACAGATTATGTTACTGGCACTTAGTATTCCTTACTGATATAGGAGGCGTATTGATCAGTGAGTCAACAAAGTACTGCCCAAGATCTTCCGAGCGAGTTGCTGGATCCAAATTGTAAATGACAATTGAACGCTCCATGCATTGCTCTCAATTATGATAAATCAAATAATAAATCGAACCACAAATTAATCCAAACTCAAAACAAGTCATCCTGTGTAATCTGCAAAACTTATTGAAAATAATGAACAGGGGCGGAAATATAAGTCTTCGAATAAGCTAAGAATGCACCATGTAAAAATTACGAGTATGATGTGCGAAGGCGAAATTGTTGGCCTGTTAAAGAGCGAGTTAGATATGCATTGTGCACATACAAGGTGAACCATGTATTACCCAAAGTGTTTTTCAAATTTAGCTTCCTCAACAGACTAAATTTGATTGAAATTTAGCAAAAGACAGGCTGTCAAAATGGATATGCAAGTTTTAAGGTATTATCAGAAATGAACAAATCGATCAAACATCACGCTAGCGAAGAGCATATAAGTCAATCAGAGCTGAAACCATTCCATTTTTCATTTCATTTCGATTATAAGTTTTGATCATTATGAATTATTAATTGTAAATTAACTTATGAATTATAAAATTGTTATAAATTCAGATAACCGTAGTTATTAGGAATCTTACATACGTATGTAAAATGTTTGTAGCCATGTACAGAGCAACAAAGAAGAGCAGCTGTACTTGGTAGTTTACCTTTTCTACATAAAAGATAGAAACGACATATTTTAAAAAAGCGTGAAAAGACAGCTGGATGGTCAACATAAATTGAAAAGTCAAATTTTCTCTGTTGGAGCAGTCTTTTTAGCAGATAGGTCGTTTCGCTTACCATTTGCATAAAAGACAATTATAACTTACGCGGCAATATGCCAAAAATTGACTAGAAATTTAAATGTCTTATTTATTATTGTCTTATAATTTTATCTTATTCTTATTTATTCCTTTCAAATTTCACTTCTTTCTCTCACTCACTCTGTAATGTCCATCATTTGCACCCCCCCCCAGTCTTACAGTAAATGTCAAAATATAGTGAAGGAGCGCTACTCGAAAATTATTATTATCTCTCTGCTCAGGTTGCCTTCGCTCTACAAATCAAATTAGTTGTAAATCACCATGTTCATCAAAATGGTTGCAATTTTAGCTAAGCGGATTTCTTTAGTCACTTTACAACGACTGATATTATTTTGCTTACTTATTGATCTTTCTTTTTTCTGCTTGTGTGATAATAAGAGGGCTTTGTAAACGACGCGGAAAATTACAATAAAATTATTTGCAAATAACCACTAACAGTTCCATTTAAAATAAGCCGCTAAGCAGCAGATATATAAATCGCATTAGCGTTTTAAAGCCATGCGTCGGCTTTCGAATCTTGATTTCGGGAAGATAACGGGATGACGTCGATCAACTTCAAGATAACACGATTCCCCGTGGCTTTTATGGGTGAAAAATACCTCAAAAACTGGTATAAGCGCTAAAATAGCGATAAAACTACGTTTTTACATAGTTTCTGGTGAAATCAAAACCTTTCTCAAAAAAATCTTCAATCGTCATCCATTTTTGGCGGCCCTTAATTTTGCCACAGTTATCCCAGAAAATTTCTCATTTTTCCATTCTGGTTGTCTAGACCTCCACTCCCGTACATGTCCAATGACGACAATCTGAAGTATAAAAAATTGTAAAGTTTACTTACTGGTTATGAGTTTTATGTCTCCTGATGGCGTTAGGCATTTGTGTTTCATCTGTTAAATTTAAAACAATACAAAAAATAATTTCGCGAGTCGACAAAACACAGACGCTATAGTCTCTTTCATTTCTTCGAGAGCTTTTTAGTCAATTTTTTCAAGAGCTATAGTAAGCGAAACAAGACGAATTACTGTAATTTATCAGATCAGCTCAGTGAGGGCGAGTGACTGGAATTCTTCCATTTTTAATGCACATTATCCGCCTTTATAAATTTAATTTAGGCATTTAATCAGTGCTGGGACATACTATAGTAAGTGTGCTGAATAAAAAGCTATCGGGTGGAAGTGAACCCGGGTCGCTTCGACCTACAAGCAGAGGTTTTACCACCGAGCTGTGTGGGATTTCGCGAGGTTTCTTAACATTTTAGTCTATTGTGTTTAAAGTGTCAACTTAGGATAAGTTGAATGCGCGATTTTTATCTGTAAGTTAATTGATCTGCTGGAAGACGAGAATAAATTAAGCCACAAAAATGTTGTTGAAAAACCCATCTTTACTACGTAGCCATAGTGAGATCTAGCGACCTACAGTAAATAAGGAAGAAGGGCTTACTGTAATCTCAGAAAACATTTGCTTAAAAAGCTCTAAGGTAAAACAACTCGATGAGCCCCTGGAATTAAGGAGGTGACAAGTTTCGCCCACAAAACATTGCAATATAGCTGGCAAGCGCGAATTAAAGGGGGAAAGGGAAGGGGCTCTCGCCCCCTGTCGTCAAAAAATGTGGGCGCAATAGAGATGATGTGAATTTTTCGACAATTTTATTCATTTTTTGTAATATGTTTCCAAAATTTCACTTAGTCTGAAACTGATCAGAAAGTGCGGAATGACGTCGCTATTTTAAAATTTATACCAATTTTTGAGGTCAGTTTGGTCAAAGACAACTCACTTTTTCATCCGCTCCCCCAGATCGAATACGCTCTGCATCTATGGGACCCCGCAGGTTTCAGGCAAGTCGTTTGACCCCGAAAATACTGAGCCTGTCTATATATGAATTTGATAATAAACTCATTATCGTACAAAAAATTTTGGGCATCTGCGGTAACAAGAAGGAATTTGGAAAAGCTAAAATTGGATTTTGACCCTTCCACTCACACCAGGGCATGGGGGTTTGGGATATGCACCCTCCCCCAGAAACCAGAAATAACCCCCCCCCTCCCCCAAAAAAAATCAAGATAACCCCAGAATTTAATTTTTGGAAATATCTTTGTTTTTTGCAATTTTTTGATGCTAATGGATAGTGCTCGATGAGAAACGTTGAAAAATGGTGTTTTTCGCCATACCACCATTTTTTAGGGCCATTTTTTGACCGTTAAGAAATCTTGAACCCCAGAATTTCAGTGCCGCCAACCAATGCTCCCAATACGTTGTTCGGTTTTAATCGAAGGTTACAGTGTGCAGAACGCTGTCGCAGCCTGTGTCAACCTCTGGCTACTCTTGCAATTAGTTTTGTTTTGCGCAATTTTTATGCTCTTTCTAAATATGCGTATTATTTTTCACCCAAAATTATTTTTAAAAGGGTAGCAAGAATAAAGAAAAGTAGATTTCTGTTGTGGGAGTCGCTAATGTACTTCCATTTGAAAAGGAATTGACCACTAAATTCTTTTTGATTAGAACCCTATTTAATGCTTTCATGATATCACTGTATGCAAAAAAGCTCATTTCTCACTGCTATAAAATTACACATAAAGCCAGATTGCATGACAAGCTAAAGTGAGGCTAGACAAAGTTCATTTCTGAACACAGAGTTGACAAAGATCAGAAAAAATGCTTATAAACTGATTGATTAGAGTGCCATTCTAGCTCAAGGTTAGAGGAGGGCACGAATTATTGCTAATCACTTTTTCTCGAATAATTTCATTTTCACGTTGTGCAAATAAAGCCAGAGTTCAGTTCGAGGCAAAAATGGAAAATTTTACAAAGAGAATGATGCAAGGTGAAGGCCAAAGAACTGATGAAAATAGAAATTTTTCCTCAAAACTGCTTCAAATTGAGCAGAATCTGTGTAATGACGTAGATTTAACGCTATTTTAGCACTTAAATTAGTTTTTGAGATCATTTTAGCCCAAATGGATCAATTTTGACCCCCTCCCAGATTGGCCATGCTGTGCATACATATATGATCGTGACCAGACATGCAAGTGGAGAGAGTGGGGGAGGGGGGGTTTGGGGGTCCTCCAGAATATAAAAATTCGAAAATTTTGTGGGGAGAAGGATGCAAAAATGAAGGGCCAAAAAAAACGGATTTTAAATTGAAAATTTTATTTTTACGTACTTCGAATTCGACCAGAAAGTGTATAATAAATGTAGTTTTTATACTAGCACCTACACTTTTTTCAGGTCATTTTGTCCCAAAATAGCTCAATTTGTGACCCTCAGACCGGCTGACTCTTTCCCTCAGAATGGGATTTGGTGGTAGGGGTTTCCATCATCTTTAGTAAGGTCCTAGCCCCAGGAATTTTTCGACCCTCGGAATTTTTCCATGTTACAAAAAAAGATCATCGAAAAGTGTACTGATCTTTTTTGATTCAAAGTGTCAAATTTTCGGCGCATCTCGCCATACTCATTCTTTAACAGCCTTTTTGTCAAAATTACTCGATTTTTTCAAATAATTTCCAAAATTTTTTTCTTTTTATTTTCTAGATGGGATTTCGTTGTTAGAAATGCTGCCAAAAAATTTCGATTTCAACGCATAACCAACGTTTTTGAGCCAAAGAACACGTAAAAAAGTATTCGGTTCCACTCTTCAGAGTTCTCACACTGTGCACAAACGATTATAGGCATAACGCAAAAATCAAAAAATGTTATTTACGATGTGACAGGGGAATCTAAATGTGGTTAATCGGGTGGGCTAGAGGCGTAGCATGCGGACGTTCCACTGCATATTTCAATCGTTCCGCCATTTAGATCAATATTGAACTGACGCTTTATATAGATTTTGCAAGAGCCTGATGAATCCGTTTTGAGAAGCAAACCATAAACGTATGAGCGTTGTTCGCCGGAGTATTTTGGCCACCGACCTAGCAATACTTCCGGGGTTTTATTAAGCTAGGTACAGCAATTGAAATACGCACGAACTCAAGATGGAGCCAGAACCTGGCGCAGTACGAACACAGTAATCTAATTGTTTTTATTTCGGCCCAAAGTTTTGGTCGGGTGGGTCTCCGTCATACCTGGGCGTGGGGGGAGGAGCCCGGATGTATAACTCCCCGCAAATCACAATACCCCCTCCCCAGAAACCAAAACATCCCCCTAGAATTCAATTTTTGAAATTTCTTTCATTTTTTTTTCCGCAATTTTTTCATGAAAATGGATAGTGCTCGATGAGAAATGTTGAAAAATGCTGTTTTAAGCCATACCACCATTTTTAAGGCCATTTTTTAACCTCTAGAAAATCTTGCACCCCCCCCCCCCCGCCTCAGAGTTTTGAGTCCGCCCACCTATAGTCTCCGTCCGTTTTTGCGCTTTTTAGGTTGGGGCATGATCTCTTAAATATGGCCAAAAAGGGCAAAGCAAGCACGCAAAATGGCCAAAAAACGCAAGTTTTTGGTTAATCTTGGGTGTAGGCGTCAAAAACTTTTCCGACTTTGGACGGATGGTAGGATTCCCCATTCCCATATATATGAAACAAAGCGGCTAGAAATTTTGGAGTATGGTTCCCGGTCATTTTCATCAGGAGGGGAGGTAAATTACCTCCAATGTTTTGGCCAAAAACGAG